>JADLZN010004428.1:0-10000 GCA_018155175.1 Sinocyclocheilus anophthalmus
TTGTGTGTGTGTGTGTGTCTCACCTGTCCGCCCTGCAGTGAACAGTCCACGCAGCCCACCTGGATGTTCCCGTGTTTGGCTCCTGGGATGATCTGGATCCTTTCAAAGTCACTCCCCAGAATGACGATGTCACAGCCAGAGGCGTAGGCCTGGATCAGCAGCACAAATATATAGTATATGATACATAAATATATAGTATTTGATGTGTGCATGATGCTGACAGACTGAACGCTGCTGCTGCTGTTATACTGACAGACATGAAGAGTTTGAATCGTCTTATTTCTGAACATATCGGACAATATTTGCCTTCATATTTCATGCATCTTTTCTGCAGAGATATATAACAAATGAATTTGTTGAACTTCATGTGTGCCGCACTTGGAACAGAGCTTTCTTTAACCAGATGGTTCATAAAGAGAATGTGACTTAAATCATCAGTTTTTAATCTGACTAGTTAAACATAAAAAAAAATCCGGCTCAGGTTTACCGTGAAGGGCTGGTTGTTGACGCTGCCCACAGAGAAGCAGTTTTCTCCGGGGTTGACGGCTCCTGTGAGCACCTGGTGCAGGTTCATGCTCCTTGGCACACTTGAGTTTCAGCACGAACCCCTGCAAACAGACGGAGAATCAGCAGAAAGACAGCAAACACACACCTGTCCAGTCTGCCTCATTACACCTGCTCTGCTGAAGCTTCATGTGGAAGTTAGTAGAATGCAAAACCACGGATATATTCCCAAACCACAACCATTATGATCACGATATAATCTCTAATGTGGAGCAGGGAGCACAGGACAATATATACTTTCATTATAAGTTCATTTTAAGTGTGTGTGTGTGTGCGTGTATGAGTGTGAGTGTGTGTGTGTGAGTGTGAGTGAGTGTGCATGCGAGTGAGTGTGTGTGTGTGTGTGCGTGTATGAGTGTGAGTGTGTGTGTGTGAGTGTGAGTGACGGGTGCAGCGCGTGAGTGTGTGTGTGTGTGCGGGGAGTGCGTAGTGCGTGCGGGCTTGTAGTGCGTTGGTGGTGTGATGTGAGTTACGTGAGTGCATGTGCGAGTGTGTGTGTGAGTGCGAGTGCGTGACTGTGCGATGTGTGTGTGAGTCCGTGTGTGTGTGTGCGCGTGAGTGAGTGAGTGTGTGAGTGAGTGAGTGAGTGTTGTTGAGGAGTGTGCGTGTGAGTGAGTGAGTGAGTAGTGAGTGAGTGTGTGCGAGCTCAGTGTGGTAGTGTGTGCGAGTGAGTGTGTGCGAGTGAGTGTGTGCGAGTGAGTGTGTGAGTGAGCGAGTGAGTGAGCGTATGCGTGAGGGGATTGTGTGCGAGGCGTGTGTGTGTGTGAGTGTACATGAGTGAGTGCGAGTTGGTGGCCGTGTGCGTGTGCGAGTGTGTGCGAGTGTATGTGTGCGCGTGTGAGTGAGTGTGTGAGTGAGTGTGTGTCCGCGTGTGTGTGTGTGTATGTGGTGCGAGTGAGTGTGGGTGTGAGGTGAGTGAGTGAGTGTGTGTGTGTGCGAGTGAGAGTGAGAGAGTGTGTGTGTGTGCGAGGAGTGAGGTGACGTGAGTGAGTAGTGAGTGGTGTGACTGTCGCGATGTGAGTGATGGTAGGTGCGATGTGAGGAGTGTGTGTGTGCGAGTGATGAGTGTGTGTGTGTGCGAGGTGAGTGAGTGAGTGTGTGTGTGTCGAGGACTAGTGAGTGAGGGGGGTGGGGGGGTGTAGTGTGTGCGAGTGAGTGGGAGTGTGTGTGTGGCGAGGAGTTGAGTGAGTGTGTGTGTCGATACGTGAGTGAGTGAGTGGTGTGTGTGAGAGGAGTGGAGTGACTGTGAGTGAGTTAGTGTGAGTGAGTGAGTGAGTGTGTGTGTGTGCATGCGTGTGAGTGAGTGAGTGAGTGAGTGTGTGTGTTTGTGCGAGTGTGTGAGAGAGGCGTGTGGTGTGTGAGACGTGAGGTGAGCGAAGTGTGTGTGTGTGCGAGCACGTGGAGCGCGTGTGTGTGGTGCGAGTGAGTGAGCGAAGTGATGTGTGTGTGTGTGTGTGCGTACTGATGTGAGTAGTGAGTGTTGTGTTGTGTGCGACTGAGTGAGTGAGTTGTGTGTGTGCGGAGTGAGTGAGTGAGTGAAGTGGGGTGTGTGTGCGAGTGAGTGAGTGAGTGAGTGAGAGAGAGTGCGTGAGTGAGTGAGTGAGTGTGAGTGTGTGCGAGAGTGAGATGAGTGAGTGAGTTGTGTGTTGCGAGTGACGTGAGTGGAGGTGGTGTGCGAGTGGAGTGTGTGTGTGAGTGAGTGAGTGTGCGAGTGAGTGAGTGAAGTGAGTGTGTTGTGTGTGTGCGAGTGAGTGAGTGTATGTGTGTGCGAGTGAGTGAGTGTGTGAGTGTGTGTGTGTGCGAGAGAGAGAGGAGTGCTGTGTGTGTGTGTGCGATTAGTGAGTGAGTGAGTTGTGTGTGCGAGTGGAGTGCAGTGTGTGTATGTGTGTGTGCGAGTGAGTGAGTGAGTGTGTGTGCGACGTGAGGTGAGTGAGTGAGTGTGTGTGCGAGGAGGCGCTGATGAGTGTGGTTGTTGTGGCGATTACGTGAGTGAGTGAGTGGTGTGGGGTTGCGAGTGAGGAGGTGTAGTGAGTGAGTTGAGTGTGTGGTGCGATAGTGATGTGATGTGAGGTGAGGTGTGGTGTGTGCGAGTGAGTGAGTGAGGTGTGGTGTGTGTGAGAGTGATAGTGAGTGAGTGAATGAGGTGTGTGTGTGCGAGGTGAGTGAGGAGTGTGGTGTGTGGCGAGTGAGGTGAAGAGTGACTGAGTGTGTGTGCGAGTGACGTGAGTGAGGTGGAGTGTGTGTGGCGAACGGGTGAGTGAGTGATGAGGTGTGGGCGAGTGAGGGAGTGGTGAGTGATGGTGTGTTGCGAGTGGGTGCTGAGGAGTGTGGGTGGGTGCAGAGGAGTAAGTGAGTGGTGTGTGTGTGTGTGAGTGAGTGAGAAAGAGAGAGAGAAAGTGTGTGTGTGCGCGTGTGAGTGAGTGAGTGAGTGTGTGCGAGTGTGAGAGTGAGTGTGTTGTGTGTGAGTGAGTGAGTGAGTGACGTGAGTGAGGTGAGTGTGTGTGTGCGAGTTATGCGTGAGTGAGGTGTAGGTGTGCGCGAATGAGTGAGGAGTGTGTGAGTGTATTGTGTGTGTGCGAGGTGAGGAGTGACTGTGAAGGTGAGGGTGGGTGTGGCGAGTGAGGAGGGATAGTGAGTGTGTGTGTGTGTGTGACGTGAGGTGATGAGGGATGTGTGTGTGTGTGCGAAGTCGTTAGTGAGTGAGGTGAGTGAAGTGTGTGTGTAGTGACGGCAGAGTGAGTGAGTGAGTGTGGGAGAGTGAGTGAGGGAGAATGTGGTTTGTGTGTGCGATTGTGAGTGAAAGTGAGTGAGTGTGGGTGTGCGAGTGAGTGAGTAGGTGTGGTGTGCGATGCGTGAGGTGAGTGTGTTGTGAGAGTGAGTGAGGGTTGTGAGTGGTGTGTGTGTGTGTGTGCAAGTGAGGAGTGAGTGGTGTGTGCGAGTGAGTGTGAGCGAGTGAGTGAGTGAGTGTGTGAGTGGTGTGAGTGAGGGAGGGGAGTGAGTGAGTGTGTGTGTGTGAGAGTGAGCGAAGTGAGTGTGGTGTGGTGTGTGGCGAGTGAAGTGTGTGTGTGTGGGCGGAGTGATTCGTGAGCGAGTGAGTGTGGTGTGTGTGCGGAGTGAGTGGCGAACCTGTTTGTGTTGAGTGTGTCGTGTGTGCGCGGGCGTGAGCCGACGGAGTGAGTGAGGTGTGTGTGCGATGAGTGAGCGACGGTGAGTGTGTGTGTGGCGTGTGCGAGTGAGTGAGTGATGGTGTGCGAGTGACGTGATGCGAGTGAGTGTGTGTTGCGGTGAGGAGAGAGTGAGTGTGTGTGTGTGGTGTGTGCGAGTCGAGTGAGCGGAGCAGTGAGTGGGTGTGTGTGTGTGTGTGCGAGTGGGAGTGTGTGCGAGTGTGTGTGTGTGTCTGTGTGTGTATGTGTGTGAGTGAGTGTGTGTGTGTGCGAGTAGAGTGATCGTGAGTAGGGTGGTGTGTGCGAGTGAGTGAGTCGAAGTCGTGTGTAGTGTGCGGATTGTGAAGTGAGTGAGGTGTGTGGGTGCGAGTGAGTGAGTTGAGTGATGTGTGTGGATGCGAGTGAGTGAGTGAGGGTGGTTGCGATGTGAGTGAGTGGAGGGTGTGTGTTGTGAGAGGTGAGGTGAGTGAGTGTGTGTGTGTGCGAGTGTGTGTGGGTGTGTGTGTGTGCGAGTGAGTGAGTGAGTGTGAGAGAGAAAGTGAGTGAGTGTGAGTGTGAGTGAGAGAGTGAGAGTGAGTGAGTGTGTGTGTGCGAGAGTGAGTGAGTGAGTGTGTGGGTGAGAGAGAGAGAGAGACTGTGTGTGTGAGAGTGATGGGATTGAGTTGAGTGTGTGTGTTTGCGAGTGAGTGTGTGTGTGTGTGTGAGTGAGTGCGGGAGTGTGTGTGTGTGTGCGACGTGAAGGGAGGAGTCCGTGAGTGTGTGTGTGTGTGCGAGTGGAGTGAGTGCGTGATTGTGTGTGCGATGTGAGTGAGTGAGTGCTTGTGTGCGAGTGAGTTGAGTGATTGTGACGTGAGTGGGGGAGAATCGGTGAGTGAGTGAGTGAGTGTGTGTGTGTGCGACTGAGTGAGTGAGTGAGTGTGTGTCTCTCTCTGAGTGAGTGAGTGTCTCTGTGAGTGAGTGAGTGAGTGTGAGTGAGTGAGTGTGTGTGTGTGCGAGTGATGTGAGTGGGTGTGTGCGAGTGCGTGAGTGAGTGTGTGTGCGAGTGCAGTGAGGGAGTGAGTGTGTGGTGGCGGGTGAGTGCGTGAGTGGAGTGAGTGAGTGTGTGTGGTGTGTGCGCGTGAGGTGAGTGAGGGTGTGTGTGCGACGTGAGTGAGTGAGGTGAAGTGTGTTTGTGTTGCGAGTGAGTGAGTTGAGGGAGGTGAGGGTGTGTGCGAATGAGGTAAGCGAGAGTGAGTGTGGTTGTGCGATGTTGTGAGGAACTGAGTGAGTGTGTGTTGTCGAAGAGTGAGGTGAGTGAGTGAGTGTGCGCGTTGTGGGATAGGGAGTGACGTGAGTGTGTGTGAGTGATGGTGAGGTGACGTGAGTGAGTGAGTGACGTGATGGATGGTAGTGAGTGCGCGAGTGAGTGTCGTGTGCGGAGTGAGGTGTGTGCGAGGTGAGTGCGCTGAGTGGCGAGTGGTGTGTGTGCGAAGGATGTGTGTGCGATGAGTGACCCGTGGTGGTGGAGTGGAGTGAGTGACCGTGAGTGACGTGAGTGAGTGCGTGTGTGTGAGTGAGTATGAGAGTGAGGGCGCGAAGTGTGAGTGTGTTGGTGCGAAGAGTGAGTGAGTGAGGCGCGTTGTGTGGTGCGTGAGTGAGTGCGTGAAGTGGCGATGAGGATTAGCGTGAGTGGAGTGTGTGTGTGTGATTGAGTGATTGAGTGTGTGTGAGTGAGTGTGTGTGTTTGTTTGTGTGAGTGTGTGTTTGTGTGTGAGTGAGTGCGTGTGTGTGAGTGAGTGTGTGTGTGTGTGTGAGTGAGTGTGGTGAGTGAGTGTGTGTGTGTGTGTGTTTTTGTGTGTGTGTTTGTGTGTGTGGGAGTGAGTGTGTGTGTGTGTGTGTGTGAGGGTGAGTGAGTGTGTGTGAGTGAGTGAGCGTGTGGAGTGAGTGAGTGTGTGGGAGTGAGTGAGTGAGAGTGAGTGAGAATGAGTGAGTGAGTATATGTGTGTGTGTGTGAGTGAGTGACATAGTGTGTGTGTGTGAGAGTGAGTGAGGTGTGTGTGAGTGAGGGTGTGTGATGTGAGTGTGTGTGCCATCGTGAGTGAGTGAGGTGTGTGAGAGAGAGAGGGTTTGGGTGTGATGAGTTGAGTGAGTGTGATGTGTGTGAGTGGAGTGAGTGTGTTGGGACGTGAGGGGTGTGAGTGTGTGGTAATGGAGTGAGTGGGTGTGTTCGTGAGGTGTGAGTGAGTGTGTGTGAGTGAGTGAGGGTGTGTGTGCGAGTGAGTGTTTTTCTCTTACAAACACCAAACTTTAGTTTTATTCCTCTCTATATTCTGATGGTTTGTTCATATTTCTGATTTATACAACATTTTTCTCACAAAATGTGTTTGCGTTCTGTCTGTTGACAGTATTTTCTGATTCATGGAGTGATAAGAGAAATCCCCTCTATAAAAACCTTTAACTCTAATATGTCAAAAAAATTAAACAAGAATTTTAAAACTGGATGATGCAATGTGCGATTTATGTGTTGTTTGCATATTTAATTAGATAATGCCTCATTTGCATATTTTATACATTTAAAGTACTGTAATTAACCAACTAGGGAAGCATGGAGATATTTGTTAGTTAAAACACATCTATACCTAATATGATCATAGGTCACATTTATTTCAAGGCATTTCCATAAATAGTTTGACATACACTAATTTAAAAGTTTGGGATCGGTATCATTTGGGCTGTTAAGAAGTCTCTTCTGCTCATCAAGGCTGCATTTATTTGATCAAAAATACATTAAAATTGTGAGGTATAAATTTAAAACAGAGGTTTCTATGTGAACCTCTGTTAAACTGTAATGTATTTCTGTGATGCGCAGCTGTATTTTCAGCATCATTAGTGCTGCACAATATCTGCATGGGAAATGTGGTACAGTAATAACTGAGCAGCTAATTAGAATATTAGAATGATTTCTGAAGATCACGTGACACTGAAGACAGCTCGAGCTCCTCAGCTAGCCATGCTAACATCACACTGACAGCTTAGCCACAACTTTCCGTGACAATCCATTAAAGGCATCTCAAACCCAGAGTTCTGGACCGTTTCGGTGATCCGTGTCACTCACATCATGATCAACGAATGCACTTCTGATGAATTTCCATTTGAAACTGCTGATGTTGTTAGCCCGTTAGCATTAGCATGACAGCGGGCGAACATCAACAATGAGAAAGAATCATAAAGTCGCGCGCCTTACCTCAGAAACGGGTTTCATTCATGCTCAAAGTCAAGTATAATGTGTGTTCCTCTCATTATGAGAGATAATTAAGACACACAGTGATGTGGTGGCGTTTGTGTGCGGAGACTCAGGAAGTGACGCGCGCACTGCATTCTGGGAGTTGTAGTCGCTCTCTGCCCGCACGTTAGTCACGTGCATGTAAACGGGTGTTTTAGCACATCTGAACAATATTGCATGTATAAAATATTTAAATATAATTCTATTCATAATATAAAATATGTTAGAGTTAGTAAATGCAACCTACGTGTGTGAACATACTGTATAATACATTTGAATAATAATCAGCAAGGAACAAAATGTACAATATTCTACATTTAATGCAATACCTAACTTATAAACCGACCGTCTGCTAGCCGCCTCACGTAGCAGAAGTCTCTTTCCCCGAGATATCTTACTATAGAGACTGTGTCTCTTCTAGCAAATACAAAAAACCGTCCAAACAAGTTTAAGGGTGACAATTTAATTGATGTTCAACAGATAAACAAAAGTGCTTTGTGTAAATCATCTCATTAAAAAAACACAACTTTCATCAGAGTTGCAAATGACCTGCTCTTATCATCCGATCGTGGTTGTATCTCTCTATTAGTGCTACTGGAGCTTAGCGCTTTGTTCGACACTATAGACCACAATATTCTTTTGGGTAGACTACAAAATTATGTTGTCATTAGTGGAAGTGCATTGTCTTATCTGACCGTCAACAATTCGTAGCAGTAAATAACGAGATATCATATCGATCACAAGTACAGTATGGAGTGCCTCAAGGCTCAGTACTAGGGCCGTTACTCTTCACGCTTTACATGTTACCCTTGGGAAAATATCATCAGGAAACACGGTGTTAGCATTCACTGTTATGCTGATGATACTCAGATCTATATTTCTTCACGGCCCGATGAAACATACAAATTCACAAAACTAACAGAATGCACGGTTGATATAAAAAACTGGATGACTAGTAATTTCCTAATTCTGAAAAAACCTGAGGTTTTAATTATCGGACCAAAAACCTCTGCATCTACAAAACTGTCTAACACTTGATGGCTGCTCTATCAATTCTTCATCATCAGTTAGGAACCTATGTGTGCTATCTGATAGCAATCTTTCTTTAGAAAGCCACGTTTCTAGCATTTGTAAAACTGCATCTAAATTACGACCTATGCTCTCAATGTCAAATGCAGAAATGTTAATCTATGCGTTCATGACCTCAAGGTTAGATAATTGTAACGCTTTATTGGGTGGTTGTATTGCACACTTAATAAACAAACTCCAGCTAGTCCAAAAATGCAGCAGCTAGAGTTCTTAATAGAACCAGAAAGTATGACCATATTAGCCCGGTTCTGTCAACATGGCACTGGCTCCCTATTAAACATCGTAAAGATTTTAAAATCTTGCTTATTACTTATAAAGCCCTGAATGGTTTAGCTCCTCAGTATTTGAGTGAGCTCTTATTGCATTATAGTCCTCCACGTCCGCTGCGCTCTCAAAACTCTGGCAAATTGATAATACCTAGAATATCAAAATCAACTGCGTGCGGCAGATCCTTTTCCTATTTAGCACCAAAACTCTGGAACAATCTACCTAACATTATTCGGGAGGCAGACACAACCTTGCAGTTTAAATCTAGATTAAAGAACCATCTCTTTAACCTGGCTTACACATAACACACTACTACGCTTCACTAAACCAGACGAGTCTCTGCTAAATAGGACTTTGCTGAAGCCTGGAATTAAACCACATCATGCTGGTTTGGTCTGGTCAGAGGAGAACTGGTTTCGACTGGTTTCTCCCAAGGTTTTTTCTCCATTCTGTCACTGAT
Source organism: Sinocyclocheilus anophthalmus (assembly GCA_018155175.1). Lineage (NCBI taxonomy): Eukaryota > Metazoa > Chordata > Actinopteri > Cypriniformes > Cyprinidae > Sinocyclocheilus > Sinocyclocheilus anophthalmus. The sequence continues at coordinate 8,807 of JADLZN010004428.1, forward strand.
GGAGTTTTGGTTCCTCTGGTTTGTTTAGCTGGGGACGCTTGACTGATTGCACAGACACTATTGGAGAGAGCTGAACTGACTTTAACTGGAAAAAATGACTCTGTTATTGTCCTCTTTGCAGTATTGACAAACTATTTTCCTGTTTGAAACTGTAAAGCTACTTTGACACAATCTGTATTTTATAAAGCGCTATAGAAATAAAGGTGACTTGACTTGACATAAAACAATTTTAAATATGAAGGTTGAAACTAAATCATATTTTAAATTAAAAACCATCTATAATTGGTTTACACTTATATTTGCATGTTTGAAAATATATTTTGGCCAAATATATAGCATGGCTGCGTACACAACAACACAAAAGCCCAGTATGACATGAGAATTTGTGATCGTTTTTAATTGGAGAACGGTAAAGCATGAGAAGTGTGCAGAAGTGAAGTGATTTTGTGCGTTAAGTGAATGTGATCAGACAGGATGGATCAGCACCAGTGATCAGACCATTCAAGCCCTCATGCAGTTAATGCTCGCATTATCCAAGAGTTCTTGAATTTTAGGATTCATAAACAACAGTGCAACAGTATAAAGAGCTCTGAACATCACACTCTCAAACACACATGATCTTCATGTCCTCCAGTGCTTCTGTAAAAACTATCTGTGAGTTTGAATTGAAGAATGGACTGATTTGATTGATTGAAGATTTATTAAGTTTAATTTAAAAGTCGATACAATTTGATATGGAGTTGATAATAAGTGTCATCTGGCATCGCACGTTGACAGATCATATAACAATATGTGACCCTGGAGCACAAAACCAGTCATAAGAGTAAATTTTTCGAAATTGAGATGTATGCGTCATCTGGAAGCTGAATAAATAATCTTTCCATTGATGTGTGGTTTGTTAGGATCGGACAATATTTGAAAATCTGGAATCTGAGGGTGCAAAAAAATCTAAATATTGAGAAAATCATCTTTACGTTGTTTTTTAAATGGAAGTATTAGCATATTACTAATCAAACATTAAGTTTTGATATATTTACGGTAGGAAATTTACTAAATACATTGTATTTTGACCCATACAATGTATTGTTGGCTATTGCTACAAATATCCCCCAGCGACTTAACACTGCTTAATGACATATATTCATTAAGACAGAAGTTTTCTCTCTTGTTTTGTTTTTCTCACCAAGTTTGCAT
>JADLZN010004428.1:15000-89070 GCA_018155175.1 Sinocyclocheilus anophthalmus
TCGCCTGCGCTCCTGCTTCTCAGGCTGAGACTGTGGGAATCTGCTGGCTCTCTCGCAGGTAAATAAGCACTGCTGGATTCTTCAACTGACCCGACTGAAGGTCAGCGAGCACAGAAGCACTAGTCTTTCTAGCAGGATATGATGAATAAGAAATGCGAGCTCTGAATAGTCAGATAGCGTTGGACTCGCTCATACTCGCATGCATGGCCAGTAAGTAACTGCGATGCACGGCTGAAACATTGATGAGCACTATGGTGTGCCAGCGCTGGGGCGATTATTTATTCAGCAGACGCTGTGAGTGCTTGTCACTATACCAGCAGGTTTACCTACATCTAACCTTTCAGAGCCGCAGAGCCATGCAAACGTGTATTTAGGGCTCCAGCGCCTCATCAGCTCTCATTATTTCAGCAGACGCGCTGTTGAAGGGGCAGCTGCTCCCCAAAGATGGCCTGAGCCCACGGTTCCTCCTGTCACTGTCTGTTACAGCCCTCGAGTCAGAAGTGTGTGACTTATTCATGGCTTGCGCAGTTCTGCTGAAGAGCAGGCCAAAATAGTCCATTCCTCTTCCTTCACATGTCTAACTTATATAGTACAACTGAATATGTTTTCCTCTTTCATTTAAATGTTTAAAATTAATTTAATGCTTAATATTTCATTTGAATTCATATTAAATGTGTGTGTGTGTGTGTGTGTGTGTGTATATATATAGCCCTATACTTAAATTTTATTCTGCCGATTTGCTGCTCGAGAAACATTTCTGATTATTATCAATGTTGAAAACAGTCGTGCTGCACAATATGTTTGTGGAAACTGTGATGCATTTCCATTCAAAAGTTTGGGGGTATAATTTTTAAAAACAACAACAAAATAACACTTTTATTGATCAAGGATGCATTAAATGGATCAAAAGTGACAGTAAAGACATTTATAATGTTACAAAAGATTTCTATTTCAAATAAATGCTGTTTTTTTTAACTTTGTATTGGGGGTTTAATCTGTGAATATTGAAAAATAAAATGCATCACGGTTTCCATAAAAATATGAATGTTTTCAACATTGATAATAATCAGAAATGTTTCTCGAGCAGCAGATCAGCATATTATAATGATTTATGAAGATCATGTGACACTGAAGACTGGAGGAATGATGCTGAAAAATCAGCTTTGATCACAGAAATAAATTACAGTTTAACAGAGATTCACAGAGAAAACAGCCAATTTAAATTTTTTATAAAATTTCACAATATTTTAACATTTTTATTTTAATTAAAAAATGCAGCCTTGCATATGACTTCTTTTTTTTTTTTTCAAAACATTAATAAAGGTAAATTATTTCCAACTTTTGATCTTCTTTAACTATGCAATTAATTTTGTGCCAATAAAAATCCTCAGAAATGTTCACTTTGATTAATTTGCTCAAGCATGTTGCCAAATGACGTGTAACTTTAATTTGTCTATGCCAAAAAAAATGTTAGACAATCATTTTTATATAATAATATAAATTAAATAATTATAATTTTATAATTAAAGTCCACCGCGGATTTTAATGTGTGTGTCAAAGAATCCGCCCGTACTGAGCTGTCGGTCATTAGTTTATAAAGCTGCACGGAGATGCAAACATGAACACTTCTGTGAATATCAAATATCACAGGAGTCTGTTGCCTGGATGCAAATAAATCACTCATGAGCGCAGATTAATGCCGAGAGATTCAATTGTTCTCTGTCAGATTCAAGCATAACAGCAGTTCATTGAACAACTTTAACTGTAGTTTCTCGTGCAACCTCTGTTTGAGTCAGCCCTTTGCTTGAATTTGTATTTTTGCACCTGTTTTTAATAGATTTTTCTTACCCTTTGCATGATAGCAACCCAAACAGCAGATTCTGTGTAGTTTCACCACATCATGTCAAAGGCAGAATGTTTATGTGCTTTAGGTTTCATCTTCATTTTTACACTTGAGATGGTATCTCGTGATGCAGGCTTTGTGAAATGACCTGTCATTATATAAGCAGCGCTACACCCTCTAATTACTGGATGTAGATATATGTGTCCTGACTGACAGAGTAATGATGCAGTACAGTAACACGGCGCTGTAGCATATAAACACAGCGTGCAACACATCATTATATAGAGCTGTGGGCCTGCGAGCCTCTCGTGATTCAGAGCGAGTGGAAGTGTGGATGTGTGTGAATGGAGGTTTGTTTCAGGGGTCACAGTGTGCTGGATGATGACGGGACCACCGGAGCGCTGATTCTCACACACAACGAGCGTGAGGCCCCGAGCGTCTCGCTTCATCTCCTCTCTCTCTCTCTCTCTCTTTTCCTTCGTCAATACACTCCACACACACACACACACACACCTCTCTCTCTCTCTCCTCTCTCTCACACACACACACACACACAACACACCCCACCCTATCGCACTACACAACTAACACACACACGACAACACACACATACCACACACACCACTCACACCCACTCACACACAGCATACACACATACACACACACACTCTCTCTCACACACAAACACACACACACACACACACACACCTCTCTCTCTCACACACACACACACACGCACACAGCAGTGAACACACACACACCGAGAACACACACACCACACACACACACACATCAACACACACACACACCCACACACTCGCTCACACACACACCCACACTCTCCACACAACACACCCACACACACACCACTACACCCCACCTCACACACTACAATACACCATACCACATACACTCTCTCTCACACACCACCCCTACCCACCATACACACCACACACATACACACAATCACAACACACACACAACTACACCACACACTCTCTGTCCCACACACCCACACTCTCGACACCACACACACACACACAACACCACACACACACACACACACCCCCACACACTACACACAACCACACACATACACACACACTCTCTCTCTCACACACACACACCCACTCACACACCACACACACACGCTCACTACACACACGCTCTCCCACAACCACACACTCTCTCACACAACACACCACAACACACACACACACACACACACCACACCTCACTCCACACACCACCACACACCACACACACACGACCCACCACACATACAACACACACTCTCCTCTACCACACAACACACACTCCACACACCCACCAACACACACGCCTCACACACGCCCATCACACACACATAGCACACATACACACACAACTCTCGTCTCAACGCAAAAACACACACATACCACACATACAACACACACACACACATACACACACACACACGACAGCACACACTCGCTCCCCCACACGACCTCACTCACACACACACCAACACACACCGACACACACACATACACACACACGCTCTCTCTCACACACACACACACATAACACACTCTCACACCACACACACCACCCACACACACCCACACCTCTCTCTCTCACACACACACACACACTCTCACACAACACACAATTCCAATTTCATGTAAGCACCTTCTACAAATATGAGTTCCATACATTTTATTTTTTTATTTTATTTTATTGATGCAATATGCAACGTCTATGAATTTCCATCAATGTGCACACACTATTCCCCCTGGGGAACGCATCATTTAAAGTGTGTTTTGGAAGCAATATTAGTATAATATAAAATAAGATATTGGTTTTTTTGGACAAAGAATGCATTCAAAATATACACAATTTAATGTGTATATAGATGCCATATTAATATATAATATATTAATATAAAGGCTGTAAGATATTAATAGTCCATTAACATGCAATACTTTAATTATTTATAATGATTCAATATTAGTACATATCAAAATATAGGTAAAATATATGAATATTCCATCAATATGCATCATTTTAATTTTGTATATTGAGGCAATATTAATAAATAATATATTAATGTAGACTATAAAATATGAATATTCCATCAATGTACATTTTGTTTATTGATGCCATCTTACTATATATTATATATAGCCTACTGATATAAAATTTCCACAAATTTTAATTGGTGTATATTGATGCGAATCTTCATACTATATTTAATATGTAGCTGTAAGATACTAATCACCTTTATATGCCAATTATAATTATGTTAGTGAGGCAATGTTTTTATATAGTGTGTTGAATGATACATATATTATACTAATAATATATCGGATAAAGAAAAAAAATAAAATTGACAAAACCATAATTTAATTAATATGCACCTTCTGTATGTATATTGATGCAAAAAAATAAAAAACAGAGAACGGGAAAAAACTGATTAGATAGCAATAATCTCGATAAACAGGTGCTTAACCGTTTTCCTGACAGAATAGCCGTGTGAGAGTCTCTGAGTGTGTGTGTGTGGTTTGTGTGTGTGTGAGAGTGTGAGTGTGTGTGTGTGTGTGTGTTTTTGTGTTTGTGTTTGTGTGTGTGTGAGAGTGTGAGTGTGTTGTGAGTGGTGTGTGTGTGTGAGGTGTTGTGTGTGTGAGTGTGTGTGTGTGTGGGTGATTGTGTGGGTGTGTAGTGTTGGGTGTGAGTGTGTGTGTGTGTGGTTGGGTTGTGTGTGTGTGTGTGTGTTGTGTGTGAGTGTTGTGTGTGTGTGATAGGGAGTGTGTGGTGGTGTGAGTTGTGGGTGTGTGATTGTGTGTGTGGTGTGTGTGTGTTTGTGTGTGTTTGTGTGTGTTTTTGTTTGTGTGTGTTTGTTTGTGTTTGTTTGTGTTTGTGTGTGTGTTTGTGAGTGTTTGTGTGTGTGTGTGAGTGGTGTGTGTGTGTGTGTGGGGTGTTAGGAGTGTGATGTGTGTGAGTGAGTGTGTGTGTGTGTGAGTGTGGTTGTGAGGGTGTTGTGTGAGTGTGTGTGTGTGTGAGTGGGGGTGTGAGTGTGTGTGAGTGAGTTGTGTGTGTGTGTGTGTGTGTTTTTGTTTGTGTGTGTGTGTGTGTGATTGAGTGTGTGTGTGTGTGATTGAGTGTGTGAGAGTGTGTGTGTGTGTGTGTGAGTGTGTGTGTGTGGTGGAGTGGGTGTTGAGTTTGTTGTGGGTGGGTGTGTGTGTGTGTGAGTGTGTGGTGGGTGGGTGTGTGTGATGTGTGTGTGAGAGTGAGTGTGTGAGTGTGTTGTGTGAGTGTGTGTGTGTGAGTGTGAGGGTGTGGGTGTGTGTGAGTGTGAGTGTGTGTGTGTGTGTGTGGTGTGAGTGTGTGTGTGTGTGTGTTTGTGTGTGTTTTTGTGTGTGTGTGTTGTGTGTGTGTGTAGTGTGTGTGTGTGTGTGGTGTGTGTGTGTGTGTGTGTGAGTGTGTGTGTGAGTGGGGGGTTTGTGTGTTGTGTGTGTGTGTGTTGTGTGTGTGTGTGTGGGTGAGTGTGTGTGAGTGTGTGTGAGTGTCTGAGAGTGTGTTTGTTTGTGAGTGTGTGTGTGTGAGTGTGTGTGTGTGGTGTGAGTGTGTGTTAGTGTTTGGTGTGGTGTGTGAGTGTGTGTGTGTGAGTGGTGTGTGTGTGTGTGTTGTGAGTGTGTGGGTGAGTGTGTGTGTGTGAGTGTGTGGTGTGTGTGTTGTGGGTGTGAGTGTGTTGTGTGTGTGTATGTGTGTGAGTGTGTGTGTTTGTGTGAGTCGTGTGGTGTGTGTGTGTGTGTGGTTTGTGGGTGTGTGTGTGTGTGTGAGAGAAAGAGACATTGTGTGTGTGTGTGTGTGTGTATGTGTGTGTGAGTTTGTGTGTGTGTGTGTTTGGGTGTGTGAGTGTGTGTGTGTGTGTGTTTTTTTTTGTGTGTGTGTGTGTGTGTGGTGTGTGAGTGTGTGTGTGTGAGTGTGTGTGTGTGGTGTGTGTGATGTGTGTGTGTGTGTGAGTGTGTGTGTGTGTAAGTGTGAGTGTGTGTGAGTGAGTGTGTGTGGGTGTGAGTGTGTGTGTGTGTGTGTTTTTTTTTTGTGTGTGTGTGAGTGTGTGTGTGTGGGGAGTGTGTTGTGTGTGAGTGTGTGTGTGTGTGTGTTTGTGCTGTGTGATTGTGTGTGTGTGTGTGTGCGTGTGTGTGTGTGTGTGTGTGTGATGTGTGTGTGTGTGAGTGTGTGTGTGTGAGTGTGTGGTGTGTGTGTGTTTGTGTGTGTGTTTGTGTTTGTGTTTTTGTGTGTGTGTGCGTGTGTGTGTGTGGAGTGTGTTTGTGAGTTGTGTGTGTGTGAGTGTGTGTGTGTGAGTGTGGTGTGTGTGGGTGTGTGTGTGAGTGACTGTGTGTGTGTGTGTGTGTGTTTTGTGTGTGTGGGTGTGTGTGTGTGAGGGTGTGAGTGTGTGAAGGGTGTGTGTGTGAGTGTGGTGTGTGTGGGTGAAGGGTGTGTGTGTGTGTGGGTGTGTGTGTGAGGGTGTGTGTGTGTGTGTATATGTGTATATGTGTGTGTGTGTGTGTGTGTGGTTGTGTGAGTGTGTGTGTGTGTGTGGGTGTGTGGTGTGTGTGAGTGTGTGTGTGTGTGATTGTGTGTGTGTGAGCTGTTGTGTGTGTTGTGAGTGTGGTGAGTGTGTGATGTGTGTGTGAGGTAGTGTTGTGTGTGTGTGAATGTGTGTGGGGTGTGAGTGGGTGTGTGTTTGAGTTGTTGTGTGAGTGTGGGGTGGTGGTGTGTGGGGGTGTGGGTGTGAGTGTGTGGGTGTGTGGGTGTGTGTGTGTGTGAGTGTGGTGTGTGTGTGTGTGGTGAGTGTGTGTGAGTGTGTGTGTGGGTGTTTGTGTGTGTTTGTGTGTTTGTGTGTGTTTTTGTGTGTTTTTGTGTGTTTTTGTGTGTGTGTTTTTTTGTGTGTGTGAGTGTGTGTGTGAGTGTGTGTGTGTGTGTGTGTTTTTTTTTTTTGTGTGTGTGTGTGTGTGTTGCGTGTGTGTGTGTGTTGTTTGCGTGTGTTGTGTGTTTGATGTTGTGTGTGTGTGTGTGTGATGTTGTGTGTGTGAGTGTGTTGTGTGGTGTGTGAGTGTGTGTGCTGTGTGTAGTGAGTGTTGTGTTGTGTGTGTGGCGTGTCTCTGAGTGTGTTATGTGTGTGTGGTTGTTGTGTTAATTGTTTGGTGTGCGTGTGTTTTGTGGTGCATTGGTTGTGTGGTGTGTTGTGTGTGTGCGTGTGTGTGTTTGTGGAAGTGTGTGTGTGTGTGTGTTGTGAGTGTGTGGGTGTGTGTGGGTGTGTGGTGTGTGTGTGGGTGTGTGGGGGCGTGTGTGTGTGTGTTTGTGAGGGTTGTGGTGGTGCAGTGTGTGTGTGTGCGTGGTGATGTGTGGTGACGTGGTTGTGTGTGTGCGTGATGTTGTTGTGTGTGTGTGTGTGTGTTTATTTTGTTTGGTGTCTCTGAGTGGTGGGTAGTGTGTGAGTGTGTGTGTGTGGTTGCGTGTGGTTGTGTTTGTGAGTGTGTGATGTGTGAGTGTGTGTGTGTGTGTGTGAGTGTGGTGGGTGTGTGTGTGTGTGTGTGTGGGTGATGTGTGTGTGTGTGCGTGGTGTGTGTGTGTGTGTGTGTTTGTATTTGTGGATGGTGTGTCTGTGAGTGTTTGAGTGTGTTTGGTGAGTGGTGTTTGTGTGTGTGTTTTTTGAGTGTTGTGGTGTGTGCAGTGTGTGTGTTTGTGGGTGTGTGTGGGTGTGTGTGTGAGAGATAGTGAGTGTGAGTGTGTGTGTGTGTTGAGTGTGTGTGTGTGTGTGTTTGTGTGTGAGTTGTGTGTGCGTGTGTGTGGTTCGTGTGTGTGTGTGGGTGTGGGTGTGAGTGTGTGTGTTTGTGGTGTGTGTGTGTTTGTGTGTGTTTGTCTGTGTGTGTTTCGTTTGTGTGTGTTGTGTGTGTGTGTATTGTGTGTGTGTTGTGTGTGTGCGTGTGTGTGTGGTGTGTGTGTGTGTGTGTGTTTTTGTGTTTGTGTGTGTGTGTTTGTTGTGTGTGTGTTGTGTGTGTGTGGTGTGTGTGTGTGTGTGGGAGTGTCTCTGAGTGTGTCCCACGTGGCGTTTTGCGCTGCGTTCCCTGTGAGTAAACACACACATTGTGCTGGAGCTGCTGAAGATGCGCGTTTGAAACAAAAGCTCTGAGGTCTGGGCTCCTCCCTGCATTGTGTGTGTGTGTTTGTGTGTGTCTGTCTTTCTGTGTGTGTGTGTGTGTGTGTGTGTGTGTGAGTGAGTGAGCGAGCTCGTAAAGCTTCATCTCTAATAGATTTAGCAGCCGCTCGCTCGTGAAGCTGAATGCGCCGCTCATTGTTCGCCTCGCCGTTTCTCCGGGGTTTCCGCGGATCGATCGATCAGTGATCGGGATTTCTCATGGATCTATCGATGTGAAGACGCTGTCACACGCGGTACGTAGCCTACATGAGAATAGAGACTGAAGTTGCTTTCCCATGCGACCGCGCGCACGCTGTTTATGATGATGATGATGATGTTTAGAGCGATATATTGTTTCTTTCTGTGCCGCGTTACTTTGATCTGCGGTGGTGACGTCACTCCGCTAAACTTCTCTAATGCACGCGTATAAAGTCATTCATCAGCTGAATGCGAGGGTTGAATATGAGGGTGTGACGGAGAGCAAACAGCATCTCCGTGCTTTGCTGATTTCAATAATTGCGCTCATCAGTAATAAGCGGCTGAGATGGAGATACAGGTCATCGCAACGGAATAAATGTGCGGCTGTTGTAGTTCTGCGTGAAGCTCAGGGCTGTGGTTATTCTGATGAAAATGATGCGGTTCAGTCATTTGAAGTTATGATTGAGTATTACTGTATGTCTGTCTCTCCAGCTGTGTTTGTCACAGTAACAGGTTCAAGTCTCAGTCATATCAGACTGAAGAAGGTCAGTGTGAAACCTCATCCGGGGGTTTGTGGGGCCGGCCGCTCTCCTGTGACCCGGAGGTCGAGCAGGGTGTGTCCGACTGTCCGTGTCAGCGCTCTGCCCGTTTCTACCACTTTACTCCCAAATGAACACAATCCCACAGACTTCTTGAGCTGAGAGTGTCTGGCCGTGACAATGAAACGGCATCTGTTCGGGCAGGACGGCAGCGTTTAGTCCGTCTCAGCGGAGAGCGCTTGGGTTTGGAGGCTCAGAATAAAATAGTGTTTGTTAATCTCATTGTCTGCTGTTGGCTGAGTGTGTTCTCCTTGTGAGATGGCAGGCGGCCACGCGTCCCGACCGAGCCAAGATTCCACGACTATCAGCGCTCTCACACGGCTTTGTGTTGAGGTGCATTATTTCAGGTGTTTTATCTTGAAGCGCTGTGGTTCTGCCTCAGCCGCTGAGCATCAGTGCGCTTCAGTCCTCTTCAGATGATGTGTTACACGCAGAAATACTGAAGATCAGCTGCATTTGTGTAGATGTGGATGTTTTGACGGGATCTTAGAAAGCACGGAGGCCGATAAAAAGCCGATATGTATGATATATCATCACTCTGTTTGACTTTTGCTGAAATTAAACCTGCATTTATTTTACATAATATTTACTAAGCTATTTAATTTGAAAATGAAATGTAAAGAATTGAAAAATAAATCTGTAAAAATAAAGACTTTCCCATTTGCGACATATTGTCCAAACAGAAAAAAATGATTGGTTAATGCCGATAATTAAAAAAAAATCAAAATATCGGCCGATATATCGGCAAGGCCGACCACTAATTATAGTTCATCATAGTACAATGGATTCTCCAATTCTATGATAGTGATTAATTTTCTGTGATAAAACCCTGACACGGTTTTGACCTGCATCCTCATCATTATTCAGATTTAATCACGTTTCTATTATTTCTCGTCTTTTTGTTAAGGTTAGCAATCAAGTTCAGGGAAAGTGTTTTTATTCTGTTCCTGGTGCATTAAAAAAGATCATGTTTGTGAATATTAATGACTGAAAGCAGAATGAAATTTGTCTCATTTATCTCCTAGAATGAAATGAAGCTCTGAATCAACATAAAATGGCCAAATTATCCTTATATCATGTAATCATTGCTTTAATGAATATGTGGCATTAATTGCATGAACTGTACATTTATGCCGTATGGACATTACTTTGACTCAGTCGCCTCTGATGAATGGAGCATTTCTACAGCTCTTTTTTATGCACTACTCTTAAATTGTAATGAAGACACATTTGTTTTCTGTGAAGCTGCTTGGAAACAATATGCATCGTGAAAAGTGCTTGAGTCGAAGTGCATTGGCGTAACAAACAGGAGAAACGCCGTCCTCTGATGAAGCAGTGAGTTATGAGGTGAATCAGTGTTTTGATGTGATTGTGTGCACATCTGATGTGCTCTTCTGCACAAAGCCAATGAGAGCGGCATTGAGCGTGACTGATGGCTGTTTGTCACACCAGCGAGCCTCAATCGCACCGGCGTGTGTTTACATCTTCTCTGCGGAGGCCAGGATTCACTCGGTCTGAATTATTGATGACGGCCAATGAATTGCTCTCAATTATGTTAAAGTAGCACAGCGTAAATCACAGACTCAGAAATGCTGTCGATAGCTCTCATCTATGATTCACATGATCATGTTTAATGCATGAGCGGCTCTGGCTGGCCACATTACTGAGTAATTGGAACATTTAAGTGGATTATTGTGCGTTTGAAGAAGGAAAATTCACGTTTCTGTCATTTTATAGGATAGAAAAACAACTTTATCCAACTGTTCTTTGAGTTTCAGGTTTGGGACGGGTTTGATGCTTCTATAGAGAACTTTATTAAGAGGTTAAAAAACAGTTTGTAGATGTTATTAATGGTTTCATTCTGATGATATTGGTGACTTATGGAGAGATTGTGCTCATCCACATGGAAAAATAAAGAGTAAATGTCTGCATGCTGTTAGTAGTGTTTATATTTCAGTAAAGATATTTCTGTTATCATCTCTAGATATCTCAATATCTTTAGTTCTGTTTTAATTATTTTAATAATATAAGTATGGTTTTCAGCATGACAGTATTCTAAAAAAGCTGCCCTCGTGTTAAACAAACAAACAATACAATACAACTTGGGTTAATAACAGTGTGCAGACGTTTATTATTATTATTAAAATGATTGATGCTGCTGTTTGCCTGTTTATTACTGTGAAGCTGTTTGACCCAGAACTGTACTTAGAATAAAATGACACATTACAAATCATAGTTTAGGTCGTTTTGTGAGCAAGTTAAAGAAAACAGGGTTTCTGATAATGATAGCGTCCTGTTCTCAGTGCCAGCAACACATCTGCAACTCTCCTTCAGTCGTGCTGTTTGGAAGGAAGTGTTTTGAGCGGGAAAGTGTTTTGTCCTGTAAACACTAGTCAAACTTCAGCTTGGCCGAATGATGAGCTGAATAATCACACTGATGCTGACAGTGTGTGTGTGTGTGTGTGTGTGTTTTCTCACAGGTTCTGGGAGTTTTGGTGGTGTTCGTTCTGATGAGTGTGTGTTTGTGTGTGTGTGTGTGTGTGTTTCCCAGCGGCGTGAGAGAGATAGAGAGAGAGAGAGAGGAACAGTGCATGTGTCTCATCCCCAGGCCGGCGTTTGGCACTGCCTCTCTCATCTATCTGGCGACTGCTTCTTGTCCTGTTGCCATAGTTCAGGCTGAAACACTGTTGGTGTGTTGTGTGTGGTGTTTGTGTGTTGTGTGTGTGTGTGTGATGTGAGGGGCCATGGGACGATTACATACCAGCAGGCTGCTTAAAGGGGCCACACTGGACAATCATGTACTGATGATTATTGCTCGTCTCGCTGAGAACTGAGAAGGGACTGCTCATTTTCTGCCAGATATTTCCTTTAACGCTTGTATTATGTTGCGGGAAAATTAGTGACGTTTCTTTTTTAGGGTCAGATGTAAACATTTTAAATTGTTCATGTTTTTTTCTAAAAAGAGAAGTTTAAAAAACAGTTCTCATGTTTTAATAGTTTTTTTGGTTGTAATGTGTGAGAAGTATAGGTTTACTGTTTTACCTGATTTTATGTGAATTGTATTGAATCCAGGTAGGGTCACAACATAAAACTTGTACCCAGAATCTAAACATAATATAACAGTTAATGCATAGTTAAAAATACAGGTAAAACACCTGTGAAAAATCAATGCAGAAAATTCCTACAGATTAACAGTACATTCTGCTCGATTTCTGAGAGTGTGTAGATCATTTTAATCGCTGGACAAATGTTTATGCTGCTGTACTCTGGATTCTGTAATTGTCGTCAATCTCAGGCTCTTTTCTTGACTTAAAGGAATAGTTCACCTAAAATGATCATTCTGTCATCATTTACTCTCCCTCGTGTCGTTCCAAACCTGTACGACTTTCTTTCTTGAGTGGAACACAGAAGTACGTATTTTGAAGAGCCTTGGAAACCAAACACTGACTTTCATTATGTGGAATAAAACACCGAGACATTCTTCAAAATCTCTTCTTTTGTGCAGAAGAAAGTCATGAGGGCGAGTAAATGAAGATTTGAGCGCTGGGGCCGGGGGGCCAACGTAGATCCTCACCTCGCTCTGTGGTTTGTTTTCAGGAATAATCATGGATCTTCTCAACTCCGAATGGAGACGTTTGTCATCCCGCTGTGATTTACTGACCTGAGCTTCTGACTCCCACACCAACGCCTCTGAAACTTCATGAGATCATCTCTTGAGGAGCAGGTGGAGCTTCTGCGAGCGGCTGTGAATGAAAACGTCCTCCGCGTGACATCCACAGGCGCTTTGAAGCACAGAACTCAGAGTCCCGATCATTTGTCATTTGTTGTTTTTGAAGTGTTACTATTTGTTTCGAACGTTCGGAGGACATTCAAAAGTAACGTTCTCATAACGTGTGCAGAAGGATAAAACGTAATGTTCATGTCACCAAGAAAAATGTTCATAATGTAACAGAAATAGCGTTTTGATGACGTTCTTAGAACACATTTCTGTTAGCTGGGCCTCGGGCTGATACTCATCTGAAGGGTTTTATCGGTGGATTAGTGTTCTGCGTCTCCCTGCACATAATCTGACTGATTTGTTTGCATATGTTTTGTTATTCTTGTTGGCTCTGTGATGAAGCCTTTCCTGCCGTCTGCGAGCATGTAAACACACGGCGGCAGCGACTGAGACTCTGCAGACGTTCACAATGCCGCTACATTCATTCCACATGTAAGGAACAAATTGCATCCATGTGGCGTCATGCGGCCGCCCGTATATAAGCGAGACCACAAGGCTCCCAGTGTTGGGCTCGGACCCGTCCATCAGGAGCGACGCAGGAGCACTTATCACCTCTCCGAGTCTCCGAGCGTTTCCTTCCTCTGCCAAAAGAGGAACGGAGGCAGATCTGTTACACATGTGCCTCTCATGAGCCTTTCATCACAGACGTCTCTCTGTGCTGCTGTTTCTACCTCACAGTCGTCTGTTCTTCGTCAGAGGGGCAGCTGTTTATTCCTCCTGATGATTCAGTGCTTTGCTGTGCACAGAAAGACTTGAGCTGTAGAATTTCACAAACCTCCCGCTTCTCCATTTCAACTTGATAAGAGAAACGCGTCGTCAGCAAACAGCCGGTCGTCCATCTTGCGCTGTTGCAGGCCGCGTCGCGCGGCTAATTTAAGGGTTGCAGCAACAGTCTCCATATATACGGCAAGAGCTGACCTACATACGGAGCCGCGGCGCACCTGCGTTTGATCGCTCGTCCACGGCCCATCAGCATGTTTGAATACAAGCTAAAACAAACAGCACTTCATGCGTGGCCGCTGATAAGATGCCGTGTCGCTGGAATGCGAGCCACACAATGCCTTCATTCATCGCTGCGTTACTCAAGAATGGTTTGGACAAGCGTGTCAGTTGTTTGTAAATGGACACACAGGGGATGTTGTGCTGCAGGGTTCACGTCATGTCACTGAGTTTGCTCTTTTATATCCACACAAGGATTGTTTTAATTAGTCGATTACAGCACCAACATATTAACCGTTTAAAGTCAGCATGAAATGAAAATGAACCTGTCTAAAATGCATTTTATTGTGAACGATTCCTCCATGCAGATTTCAATTTTTCAAAATGATCAGTCATAACGGGATCTTCTCCAGTCATTTAGTGCTCTTAAGCCCCTCCCCTCGAGCTCATGCTCATCTACATACACTTTGAGAGCCATGCCCACATCTCAAGATCTAATCAACAATCGATGCATGAACCAAGTCCCGCCCCACATTTGTTTTTTGCCGATAATGCACTAAATTTGAATGAAAAGATCTGATGCTACTTCGCTTTCATCGCAACTTTAACCGTTTGCAGGCAGCAAATATAATATTAGCTCTTCGGTAACGCTCATATTCAAAGCGTCACGCTCCATTCACCACACTTTCTGAATTCGAATTTCAATTGATTTCGCAATCAGGGTTCAGAATTTGAATGTGAGGAAGTAGAATTAAAATAAATTCATTCGACTGTACTTTAATATTTTTTAACTATAAAAGCAAAGTTTGTCTTGATAATGTTTACTTGACAGACTTGCCTTGAAGGTTTAAAGATCTTACGTACAGACAGATCACCTGTATAAATTATTTAGTTTATATAATTTTCATCATATTTACCATATTTTTTGTTGACGTTTTTACATTGGCTTCCTGTGTGACCCGTTTAATTCAGATCCACAGTTGTGAATGTTGCACTGATGAACAGAAAGGGTAAAAGGGTTTATCTGATGTTCAGGATCTCTCTTGATCTGCTGGTCTCTGAGTCTCTGGAAACTCAAGAGCGTCTCAGACATTGAGCTTCATGAGGAGCGTCAGATGAAGATCACCGCAGCTCCTGTGTTCTGCAGATCAGATGGCGCTCGGACACGTGTGTTGGGTTCAAAGAAGGTGTCTGATTCAGGGATTGATTTCAGGGAGATTTTGTGGTTTTTGGTGCATGTTGCTGTGAGCTTTCAGGACATAATGGCTCAGTTTGTCTTTGTATGAGGTGATGATCATCTAAAGCGATCCACATGAACACACGGATCCAGAAAAGTGTGAATGTACAATGTGGACAGTGGAGGCTGACTCATGAATAAATGACTCTCTAAATGATTCACTGTAATGAATCAGTCAAAAGACTAACAAACAGTGTCAAAATCACAATCTGAATCCGTCTGATGACTCAACGCTCCTAAAAATGACGATTTCTAAAGGGGGTTCGCCATAGAAGAACCATTTTGGGTTCCCCAAAGGTCCTTTCAGAACCTTTTTCCACTATAAAGAAACTAAAGAGATTCTTCATGGAATCATCAATGCCATTAAAGAGCCTTTAATTTAAGAGCCATCCAGTTGGTTCTTCAGAAACTCAATATCTGCTTCGCTCGCACGTTTATCTGCATAACCTCCACATTTTCATATGCTATTGCTCTATCTCTTAGTCCCAGGTACTGTAGATACAGCAGTCGTTCATCGTCAGTCGTCCGTATGGAATGTGACCAGTGTGTCAATAAACGCAGCTTAATTGAGGGCGCATCAAACACGAGAGCTTCATACAAGCGCAGCTGTTCGCTTCACTTGCCACTGCTAGTTTATGTGAAAGCTGCTGTTAATGGTTAACCAGTAACAAGACTCGATTCTGTTGGCCACTTCCCATTGGTGCAATGCACGTCGTGTCAGGAACCAATCATCGCGATTGGCACAAGACAAACGCCCAACAATCCGGAAGCAGAAAACATTGATCGTTTAAAAGTTCAAACTAAGAGCGACACGCGGGATGTGGCTGTGTTTCATCTGTGTGCTGAGATCATGTTCAGTTTGAATAAATAAACACTGTGAGAATCTGGTCCTGGGCACGAAGAGTTTTTGGTTCTATACTTTAACTGTAAATGCAGATTAGAGGTTTTATATTATGCGGCATGTGTGTGTTTGTGTGTGTGTGTGTGTGAGTGAGTGATGTGTGTGTGGCGTGTGTGTGTGTGTGAGTGTGAGGGAGTGTGTGTGAGTGTGTGTGTGTGTGTGTTTTTTTGTGTGTTTGTGTGTGTGTGTTTGTGGGTGTGTGAGTGTGTGTGTGTGCGTGTTGTGAGTGTGTGTGATTGTGGAGTGGTGTTGTGTTTGTGTGTGAGTTGATGATGTGTGTGTGTTGGTGTGTGTGTGTTTGTGTTTGTGTGAGTGAGTGTGTGTGAGTGAGGGAGGGGAGTGAGTGTGTGTGTGTGAGTGATGAGTGAATGTGTGTGTGTGGTATGATGAGTGAGTGTTGGTGTGTGGTATGAGTGTGGTGGGAGTGAGTGGTGTGTGTGTGAGTGGAGTGATGGTGTGAGTGTGTGAGAGTGTGTGTGAGTGAGTGATGTGTGTGTGCGTGTGGGGGGGTGTGTGTGTGTGCGTGTGTGTTTGTATGTGTGTTTGTGTGCGTGTGTGTGTGTAGGGTGGTGTGGTGAGGGTTGTTGTGTTGATGAGTGTGTTGGTGGTGTGTGTGGTGGAGTGTTGTGAGTGAGTGAGCTGTGTGTGTGTATGATGGTTGTGTGCGTGTGCTTGAGGGTGTGTGTGGTGAGTGAGTGCGTTGTGTGGTGAGTGCTGTGTTGTGTGTCTGATTGAGTGCCAGGTGTGTGTGGGAGTAGTGTGTTTGATCGTGTTTGAGTGAGTGTGTGTGTGTGCAGTGGCTTGTGTGTGTGTGGTGCGTGATGTTTGTGTGTGCGTGAGTGCATGAGGGTGGTTTGTGTCGTGAGTGTGTTTGTGTGTGTGTGATGTGTGTGTGTGTGTTTGTGTTTGTTGTGTGTGTGTGTGTGTTGTGTGAGTGAGTGTGTGTGTGTGCGAATGAGTGTGTGTTGTGGCGTGAGTTTGTGTGGGGTGTGTGAGTGCAGTGTGTTGTGTTAGTGAGTTATGTGTGTGTGTGTGCGGGAGTGGTGTGTTGCGTGAGTGTGTGTGTGCGTGCGTGAGTGAGAGTGCGTGTGTGAGTGCTGCGTGGGCTGTGTGTGCGTGCGTGTGTGTGGGTTCTGAATGAGTCCGTGGGTGTGTGTGTGCGGTCGCGCTGGTTTGGCGTGCGTGTGTGTAGTGCGTTGCTGTGAGTGTGTGTTGTGAGTGACGTGTGTTCAGACAAAACATTTGCCCCCACGAGAGCCACATAAAGTCTCTCTGGCTGGTCTCTCGTCTGCAGACCCTTGAGTAATAATCAATGCACGACCCTTCAGAAGCCTGTCGGACGAACCATTTCCTCTTATTTTGGGTTACATACTGAACTGCGAGAGACCCTCTATCTGACCCTAGACCATGCGGTTCAGAGTTAAATGAGCCCTAAAGCAAAGAAATTCAATGTTTTTTTCTTCAGTCGTGCGATTATTCAAGCTTTCTACACTCAGCAGCTGACATCATCCGTTAAAATGGATGTTTCATCAGCCGCTGCATAGCGGCAAGTTCCCCCCCCAACCCCTACAGTACCCCACATTCCCGCCTCGCTAGAGCATCAAAGGGAGCACGAGGAGGGAGGCCAGTCGCCCGGCATTATGATTAGGATGCAACTGTAGTTCATAAAGTGGGACATTAAAGCAACTGCAGGTGAGACGAGCAAGAAGCGTTTTACATGATTTATCTTGTGTCATTATCATCTTAGTAGGGCTGGTTTTTTTGACACAAGTTTTCACAGATCATTCGATTCGATTCAATATCGATTTTTTTGATATATATCAGGTACAGTACATGCCGAATTTTCTCAAGGAAAAAAATTATCTCAACTAATGCTGTAAAATATAGGTGAGAGTCAGTTGGTGCTACATTACTAGGTTGAAGGTTAAAGTTGACTGATTTGTTAAAATGACACTTAATGAAGTTTTTAAAATAATTAAGTTACAATTACATAATATTTCTACTTCAATTCGGTTTTTGAAATATAAACATAATGGTGGCTGTCATAAAAAACTAGACGGATTTATTCAAACATAAATTAAACATTGAAGAACAGTAAATTTATAATGAATATGTAAAGTTTGTTACTCTTCCTTTTAACTTACCTTCGGATGTTTAGTCATGTTTATTTTGTGCTATAACTAGTAATAAAGCGGAGGAGATGATCAGTTCACTGAGGCGCTACAGCGATCTGTCACTTCACATTAAACAGCGCCAAAACGGCATTTATTGTTTGAATACTGCAATACAATGGACAGAATTTGGAATCTGAGACTTTGTTTCGTATTAAAAGTACCAACGCACGATGCTTATTGCGATATATTGGATGGGAAGTGCGCTTCAATGTTCCGTCCATTAACTGAAAACAAGCTAGACTAATCGATTCTTGGGATTTAAGAATCAATATCGTTCCATAAAAATGAGAATCTATAATATCGAGATTTCGATATTTTTTACCCAGCCCTAGTCTTAGTTCTCCGAGCAGAGTCAAGTTAATGCTATTTCAGTGTCTTGACTATGAGTGGACAAAATAAACTGGTAGCACTTTGTCAGCCGGTAGGGATGTGATGTTGCAGCTGCGCTGTCACAGACGTTTTCATTTGCATGTATTTCTAAGCCAGGCCAGTTTAAACGCTCAAGCAATTTTTAACCGTTCAAGCGCAACAAGCCACAAAAGAGAATTTGGTACTTGCGTCTGAATGAGTGCTGAATTGAGTTCAAAATTCTGTCAAACTCTTCAGAAGTATTCACGTAAACACAGTCGGTTGTTTCTTAAGTGAACAAAGAGTCGAGAAAGAAATCGGATGTGTGTCAATCTGTGGATTCGGTCCTGCTGCTGTGTGAGTCATATTAATTAATATTAATCAAACAACAAAAGAGAAAATCACTCGCTGCTTTGGACTGAATCACATTTGTAGCTTTAATAAGAATCAGTGGATATTTAATTCATACTGTTTTTATGGTTTTTTTTGTTCTATTTTATCTCTGATTTTTGTTCTGTTTCTTTTTTTGTTGTTCTATGCAATCTCTGACTGACTTCGATATCATTTTACTTCTGTTATTTAGGATAGTATTATTTTTGGTGTGATATTAAAATTGATATGAAGAATTGCAAAATCTCATTTTCATCTAAAATGTTGGCATCGTAACAACCTTACTTGCAGCAAATAACTATATTGAGAAATAAAATAACTCGTATCGTGATATAATATTCTGATCTTGTCGCCTACGTCTAAGCTAACAAAGTATGTTCTAAAAACTTTATTTATTATATTTATATAACATTGTTTCTGAATGTTCTCTGACCGTTCAAAAAATAGTTTATGTGAACGTTAATGAAACATTCCATTTGATCATTCGGCAAACATTTGGGAACGTTACTTTTGAGTGTTCCGAAACAAGTAGCAACATTTAAAAGTAGCAACAGTTGAGTTTCAGGAATGGCGTAAAGGTGTGTTTCTGTTCAGGTCTCTGTGTTTAGATCAGTGTGCTCAATAATACGTCTTTGACCTTCACGGTGTATATTTTGATTATACAGTGTTGTGAATAAAATACAGATAATCAAAACCCCCGTGATTTTAGTCTCCTCGCACTCTTTCTTACCTGCCTCACAGTCACACTGATGGTCTCTCAGGTGTGAATCACTATCATGGCCACGTCACTCCCTCACATACTGTACGGCCTCTCTGACACAAAACATGGCTGGTTGAGGGCCGAATCCTCTGGTAATCTCATCTAGTGCTCTAGATGACGGAGGTGGATGTGTAAGACAATCACACGTGATTATGTGAGCGCTCGCGGTCACACGGCTCGTCTTACGGATGCTGCAGGCTAGCGTTGGTTTGACAGATAAGCTGGATCTTGTCATGCAGAGCATGCTGGGAGTGGTATGTGGGACCCCGCGCATTCAGGGGCCGTGTCACCCCATGGGGCTCAGCTAATTGGTGGTCCTGGCTCAGACTGGTTTTCAATAGGTTTTGGACAAAGGCGTCAGTGTGGATCACGTGGGCAGGGTGTTGAGAAAGAGGCTCCCAGAGAGACTAGACGAGGGGCCCGAGACAAAGAGCTCAGGACGCCCCATTACTGACCACAAATCACCCCCGTGTTCGGCCCCAACAGGCTATCTGTGACCCACATACCCATCCGTGTGTGAAGAGCTGTTTTATTCAGCTCCTCGCGCTCCGGGACGAGGAGCCGCAGTAGATCGGCTTCAGGTGTTCAGGACTGATTCGTGATCGTTCTCTCAAAACGTCAGCATTCTGTCATCATCTGCTCTCCTTACTGAAGAGTTTGGGAGAAATGTTTTGACGTAACTGTTCAGGATGGAAGTATTTGTGTGACTTTCTAACATTTACAGACAAGAATAAAACCATAAGATCTACTGTAGGTTGTGTGCTGCGGAAATGTGCATTTGACCGAAGGGCTTTGCAAACCCCTGTAAACCGTATGAGGAGTTATTTTGAAACTCGTAATATAAAGCACGTCTCGTGTTCAGTATGTGTTTCCCGCAGGAGCTCACTCCGTGTCCTGCGTTTAGTTTTCAGATGAGTTCATAACATGGAAGTACATCGATATAAACAGTATTGTCCTATATCTCCTACATCTTGTTTGAAAAGATATGGATGCACCTTACAAACAGAGTTTCTAAATACGTTGCGCACACAGAGAAGTTCTGCATGTGCAGTGGTTAAAACAACGCTGTGTTCATACACATGAACCAAATTTTAAGTACAAATAAATGTATCTTTACACCCCTAGTAACAATGCTATAAAAAACAAGCAAATAAAGTTAAATTACAAACCTTAAAATTGTTCAAATATATAAAAAAATAAATAAAAATTGAAGTTTTCTGTTAGTGTTAGGTTATAGTAAGTATAATTTTGTACATAAATCAGTAGAAGTCTGTGGAATTAAGCACTTCAGCATATTTTAGGAATAAATTTGTAGCCATGAGCTAAACCTGACAAGTTATAAATTGTAATAATAACAATAATAATAATTATAAAATGTTTCTGTTCGTGTTAGGTTAAAAAAACAATAGAAGTCTGTGGAATTAAGCACTTATGGCTACAGGAATACATTTGTAGTCTTAAGTGACCTAAACCTGATAAATTATAACCGGACAATTGTAAAAAAAAATGAGTAATAATAATAATGTATTATATTTTTATTTTATAAAAAAAAAAATCCATAAAGTTTTCTATTAGTGTTTATGGTTATAGTAATTATAACTAGCTGTATATAAAATAAAATAACATTCAATGGAATTAACCAATTAACCATGTTTAGGAATACATTTGTAGACATAAGTGAGCTTTACATGACAAACTGTAAACTTGCAAAAATGAGGAAAAAATGGTATAAATGCAGAACACTGTTAGTGTTATGGGTCTGATGTAATGAGCGCTAATCGTCCGCTGGTGTTCTCTTACAAGCGCTCGATCAGCATCATCTGATGCGGCTTGAGTGTCTTTAATCCGGTTGAGTGAAATAAAGGAGCAGCGCTGGAGGGGCATCTGTTCCCTCAGATAGAGACTCTAATCTGCTGCGTTCGCTGGGATTGACCTCGAGCGTCACCGACGCTCGCTCTGTGTCGCACGAGTTCATTGTTCGCTGCAGGTGTCATGTGACCGGCGCCGTCTGGACTTCCTGTGTGTCCTGATGTGCTTCCTGCTTCACCGTGCTCGGCAGTGCTGGGGAAAGTTACTTTAAAAGTAATGCATTACAATGTTGCGTTGCTCCATAAAAAAGTAACTAATTACGTTACTTAGTTACTTTTTATGGAAAGTAATTCGTTACGTTACTTTTTAAATCTGGACAGGGCTTGCTTGTTTGTTTTTCAAATAAAAAAGTTCTATTTTTGGCGAATATAAAAGCCTTTTCACACCAGAAGTGAAGTGAATGCGCCTCAGGCTGAAGGGAAAGTACAGTAGAACGCAGAAGAAGACATTTCAACACACTTCAGGAATAAACAAAGACACAATTTCTCTAGAGGTAGTGTGCTTATTAGACGCTTGCCTGCATCACAGAAGCTAATAGAATGGGATTAAATACATAAAGGATATTTGTGTTGTTTAACATTTAATTATTGCAGGTTTGCGTCATATTCTGAGTTGCATTATTTTTTATTCATTTTGAGGAATACTGAATCTGTTTTTTTTTTGTGTGAGTGAGATGAATTAATGCATATTCATATTTATTTTAGAACTACAGTAACTTCTGATTTCTCTCAGCATGGGGACAGGAGAGTTGTCAATCAATAAATTGGAAAAAAAATAACTAGTACTTGAAAAGTAACTTTGCGCAATTACACAACATGAGTGTTTGAATTCATTGATATGCTTTGTACTTTGATTAATATTGTGAAATGGGTTTATATATTTGTTGTCCATTTCTTTAAAAGTTTTTTAAATATGTCTATTTTATTAATATTAGCCATACTTTTAATTCATTCCTTTTCGTTTTGTTCATTTTCTACAAAGTTGAAGTAATAAAAAAAGAGAAATGTTTTGAGGAATAGATCATTCAGTGGGAGTTTAGTATCATTTTTTTGATGTGGGTTCTGTTTGGTTTAGATTTGGTGCATGTTTTTTTTCACCCTTTTATACTTTAATACATCTGTATAGTTTTTTGATTAATACAGTTGTATTAGGTTATGGCATATTTATTTAGTACAATCAAGTTAAACCTAAATGGAAATGAGACGTGTTGCCGTTTGACCTATCTGATAACCTAATCCAGTTTTAGTTATATTTTATTTCAATTCCGTTAATGTTACTGTTTATTTTATTTGATATTTGTATATTTTGCCTGGTTTTAGTTATGGAAATAACCTGGTTATGCTGGAGCTAAGCTTTAACGGGCGGCGTCAGAAAACCTTTATTCCTGGAATTAAATCCATGCTTGTCTCACATTGCTTGAGATGGATTGGTCTGAAATTGCTCTTTTGTGTAGTCTTTCATTGAGGTTGCACTGAACCTATAGCTGGCAAAAGATTCTCCTATATTGTTTTCCATATCATACAATATTGATATTTATCACCATATTTTGTTATGTTAGACCTTGAGAGTGATTGTAAACCTTATTGTTTGTCCCCTTAAATGTGTTTTAATTTATGGCTCCATAAAATCAGTTTTATTTTTTTCCAATTCTGTGTTTTATGTGTTATTGTTACTGGATTCCGCGTTTTATGATTTAATACAAATGTATCATCAATAAAATGAATTTATAAACTTTAAAAGATTAATTAAATGTAATCAAATCTAATTAAAACATGGATGAATAAATATCTTGGTTTGATATTCCGTCAAAATATTAGTACTATTATTATTACTATGCATTTTGGAATACAATAGTAATTTATTTCCGTCACAATTTCTTCAAGTAAAACCGAACTTTTATTTTGGCGGTTTGTTGTGAAGATCTGGATGTGATATTGTTTATCGCCCAGCTCTACTCGAACTTTAGAGGGGCGCTTCAACCAGCCAAACTGAAAAGCGTTGCTTACGCATTTACTGAAAGAAGATATTTTGAGAAATGTCTCACTTCGTCCACGACTGCTGAATGAGTTCCGCAGAAGTCATAGAAGGTTTGCATGACGTGAGGGCGAGTAAATGATTGTTGACTCTTTAGCATTCAGTAAGAGTGTAACACGAGCGTGTGTTTGGAGGACGGTCAGTTTCTCGTGATGTGGTCCGAGGGTTTGGACGCTGATAACGCAGGTTCTCCTGCGGCTGATGTGATAACGCCTCTTTGTTCTGCTCGTCTCACACAAGCTCTCCAGGCCTTCAGAGTGAGCTGAGGCTCATCTTCTCCGTCAGGAATCCTCCAGGGCTGTTTTAAAGTCAAAACTTCCACTTTGCGATATCAGAATGCAATTTGTGGCATCAGGAGCGTAAGCTGCTTTAGCGCTGCTGTTTATTTTGCAGCGGCGGAGGCTTTTATCTGAAAGGGAGCGTAATCCTCGGCGCTGAGATGTTGCTGACAGCTTTGAGTCTCTTTGTGTCTGAGCGCTGAGAAACGGCTTCTGTTAAACCCCATCCAGCACATGAACCTCCGGCTGTGAGCTCCAGATAGCATCTGCACATGCTAAACTCAGAGAATATGGAGACGCCTGCAGAGGTTATTTACACTTGTTTATTAACAGAAACTGGGAGCGTCGATATACACAATGCTGCAGGGATGACGTGCTTCTGTACGCTGTAGCATCACTCTGGTTGTCTCATTAGTGCAGAAAATACGACAAAGATTCTTACATGTTTTGTTCATCATGACAAGCTTCAGAAACAAACATGAATTTTGAAGCCTAAATACAATCAGCAGAAAAGATGCATCCGTTCTGACGGTGAAGTAGTGTTCTTAAACGTATCCTATATGTTCAGAAATGATATAAAATAAGAAAAATGCTAAATATTTCTTGACCAAAACATTCCGTTTCAGAGGTCGACTCCTAAAGTCCAGATGATTCAGCCTCTTCATGTCTGTCAGTATAAGAGCAGCAGCAGCGTTCAGTCAGACATCAGACATACAGTAGCAGTTCTGCTCTGCTTTCTGCTTTTCCAGAGTTTTTCTGTGGAAACTCCGCTGGGCGGACGGGTGAGACCGCTGCGTTGCGTCTCGCTCATGAACATGCGTCAAAAACACAGCACTGAGTTAAAGAAGCTTGCGTTTTTCCTGCGTCTGGTGTGATTTTGTGTTTTTTAGGAGAGACTAGTGTTCCTGCAGCACATAAGCAGTGTTATCGCTGGGGGATATTTGTAGCAATAGCCAACTGTACATTGTATGGGTCATAGTTATACATTTCTCTTTTATGCCAAACATCATTAGGATATTAAGTAAAGATCATGTTCCATTAAATTTTTTTGTAAATTTCCTACCGTAAATATCTCAAAACTTAATGTTTGATTAGTAATATTGCTAAGAACTTTATTTGGACAACTTTAAAGATGATTTTTCTCAATATTTAGATTTGTTGCACCCTCAGATTCCAGATTCTCAAATATTGTCCGATCCTAACAAACCACACATCAATGTCAAGCTTATTTATTCAGCTTTCTGATGATGTATAAATCTCAATTTTGAAGAATTGACCCTTATGACTGGTTTTGTGCTCCATGGTCACATATTATCCTAAGATCCATTTGGGTCATCCGCAGGCTCTCTGGATGGCCCTAATAAACTGTAAAAAATTCTGTAAAATTTCGGTAAAAAAACGGCAGCTGTTTTGCCGAATTTTACCGGGGGTTTTAAAAACTCCAGCATTTTAGGTTTAGGTTTTAAATTTACAGTTAAATACCGTAATTGCATTAACTGATATAATGTTAATATAGCAACCTACTGAAGAACTGAAATCTGTTTTGTTCCTTTGTAATAAACTGATAACCACCAAAAGCAGGAGGTGATGAGAAAGCCACACGATGAACCAAAGCCCATCACAAGCAGCTTTTAAATAATAACATATATAGAAGGTGCACACAGTGTCGTTCACACAAACACTAAACACCATCATGCTGACACACATGAAACAATAAACATTCATTTAACAACATTAGGTGTAACACACAACCCTAATGTACAAAACTGATAAGAAAAAACTAAGAAGAAACAGTTATTTCAACAAAAAAACATCAAATTTGAAATGAAACGCAGGGAATTCTGGGAATGTCAATTTACGGTTATTTACTGTAAATTATACGTCTTTTTCACTTCCAAAAACGGTATACTACCGTAAAATTATATGTCAAATACAGTTTTTCACTGTATATAGTAGGAGAACTTACTGTTAACAATTTAACAGGTTTTTACTGTAGCATTTTTACAGTCTTTTACCGTTAATTTCACAGTCATTTTTTACAGTGTAGAGTCCGAGATCTCCGTATGAACCGAATCGTTTCCCATCAGAGGATGCGATCAGTCCTGTATGTGTTTTATCCCACTTCTGTTCTGGAATGGTTTCTTAAACTTGACTTTTATATGTGTATATTGATGTTCTCTGTAAAGCACTTTAAATGATGATCATATGATCTGGTTTTGAGCAGGAACGTTTCCTCTCTCCTGAATAATGATTGCTGCTATTGTTGTTTTGACTCTCTGTACGTCACTTTCTATACTCTCCTCATGAGCGCTCCAAATTAGCACCAATTATTCTAAGTGTAAAATTAAATTACAGGACTGGAGCTGCTCTGTACACTCCGCACGCGGATCACATAACAACACAATCAGTTTAGATGCTTTTCTCCCGCATCGCTCTTCTGCCTCGCTTTGAGACGATGACTGCCAGCGCAAGCTTTGGAAGAAACACAGAGCTGTGATCTACGACGCCAGACGCTCAATTAATGAGAAATCTCCATTAGAAGAATTGCATGACACAGCTGATATCAGGAGCGGAGGAGAAAGGAGATCTGCAGGAAAGCTCTCGGGAGAAAGAGAAACATGAGACGGACGCTCCTGCACGAACAAGTGGTATTTCAGCATCATCAGCTTCGAGTCTGTTTGACTTGTTTTAGTATTTCACAGTTCAACTCAATGAAAATCAGAAATGCTGCTTTGGAAACTAGCTGAAATAAAAGAAAACGTATTCAAGGTTCTTCTATTTCAATGAACAAAAATGTTTTTTAATGGTTTTAGTTAACTAGTAGAGTGTTATTTAAGCATGGAGACAAATATTTTTATTATTCAAATTCATTTTTTAAAATTTTAATTGTAATTGTAGTTGAAGTTTAAAGTCATAGTTCACCCAGAAATGAAAATTATGTCATCTTTTATTCGCCCTCAAGTTGTTTCAAACCTGTTTGAGTTTCTTTCTTCTGCTGAACACAAAAGAAGATATTTTGAAGAATGTTGGTGAACAAACAGTTGCTGGGAGCCATTGAACTCTAGTATTTTTCAAACAATGCTTTAGAAGTCGATGGCTACAGCAACTCTTTCATTTTGGGGGAACTTTATTCCTGTATTAAGTTTTGTTATATATATAATATATACTACAGTATTACTGTATCGTTTCGGTATTTCACTAAATCAAGTTCAACTAAATTAAATTGAGAAATTGAGAAACTAAAATATAGTTATTTTTAATTTTATTTCAGTTAATGTTTATTACATTTCAGTTTAATTAAATGTTTTTATGGTTTAGTTTTAGTTCATTATATAACTTTGTGAATGTACTTATTTTTAGCACAAGTGAGAGACAATATAGTTTAATATTGGGAATTATTTTTTTTTTGTCTGTTTTTTTCTGTGTGGGTGTGGTAGTGTGAGTTGGGGTGTGTGTGTGGATGTTGTTTGTTTGGTGAGTCTGTGTGTGTGTGTGGTTGGGTGTGTGTGTGTGTGAGTGTGTGAATGTGAGTGTGTGTGTGTGTGTGAGTGTGGTGTGTGTGGGTGTGAATAGTGTGTGTGTTGTGTGTGTGTGTGTGTGGGTGGTGTAGTGTGTGTGTGTGAGATCTGTGTGTGTGTTGTGTGGGTGTGGTGTGTGGTGTGGTGTGAGGGCAGTCTTGTGTGTGTGTGTGGTGAGTCTGTGTGTGTGTGTGTTTGTGTGTGTGTGTGTGAGTCTCTTGTGTGTGTGTGTTTGTGTGTGTGTATATGTGTGTGTGTGTGTGTGTATTGTGTGTGTGTATTGTGTCTGTGTGTTGTGTGTGTGTGTGTGTGTTAGAATCTGTGTGTGTTTTGTGTGTGTGGAGAGAGAGTCTGTTGTGGTGTGGGTGAGTGTGTGAGAATCGTGTGTGTGTGTGGTGTGTGTGTGTGTGATAATCTGTGTGTGTGTGTGTGTGTGTGTTGTGTGTTTGTGTGTGTGTGTGTTGTGTGTGAGTGAGTGTCTGTGTGTGTGTGTGTGTGAGTGTCTGGTGGGTGTTGTTTGTGGTATAGTAAGGTCTGTAAGCATGGGTTGAGGTAGGTCTCGTCTCTGCTGATTAGTGAGGTTTAACTCAGATGAGGCTGACTGACTGAGAACGAGTCTTTAAAGCATCAGATCCAATTAAGAGCAGCTGTAACGAAGCTCAGGTCATCTCGGGCTCTCCGTGTGTCTCTGCTCAAACCGTTGTTTTGATCGGTCAGACGTCACACCGGAGGACGGCTCTCAGTGTCTGAGTTTCTCTGTTGAACACCAGAGATTGAGCTGCAGGTTACAGCTGTTTTAGTGCGATTGTGTTTGTCTGAAGCACAGCTCATTTCGTTCTGATCATGATCTGAGTTTGAGGCCTCAGAGCTTTGCTGCAGGTGTAACGGGATCATGAAGCCGTGTGTGTGTTTGTCACTGTGTTCATGAAGCGGAGTTATAGTTTTGTTGTTTCTGTCATCTGACAGTCAGTCCAGTGCTGATCTACTGTAGAGCTCTATGAAAGATCCCAGCTCACATTGTTTTGAAACGTTTCTAAAGCGTTAAAATGTCCAGTTTCATAATGTTATTTAAAGGTTACAAAAAATTAGTTACAGCATTCTACAAACATTTTCACCCAAAATATAATGTTTATTTTTAATATTCTAACAGCGTTTTCTCTCAACATGAGAACATTCATCAAGTACAAAAACCATCAAAAGGACATTTAGAGAATGTTGTTCTCGCAACGTTATGAGAATGTGTATCAAGTAATATGAATGTTCCATTAACATTAAGTTTTGTCCTAACATTTATATAACTTTTATAAAACGTTAGTGAGCGTGTTTCCTGTTAGCTGGGATGTTTTATCACTGAATATTAATTGTCTTTTAAACCCCGTATTTCTGTCATAACTTCACAGACACAAGTCCATATCGTATTTGAATTTGATTAATTGTACAGCCCTACTTTTGATGAAACACACATTTCTGGTAGCCAATGTTGACATTTGAAATCACCAAAACAAACACGCCCTACCCAAAAGGGTCTGACCCCTATTTGATAGCTCGCCCCACATACGTCCGCAACCCAGGCACCGATTAGTTCGGTTGAAAACAAAGCAAAAAACCAATGTTACACCGGTCTACACCGGACGCGACAAAATACTATAGAACTCATTATACTCAGTGATGCTGTCTACACCATAGATATATATACAAATCCCCGACAGAAAACTGCTGCTGCGTTCTATTGATGACGTATTGACACAAATTTCAAATGATTTTCAACGCGCTCGCTTGTGCGTCACAAGGAGTATTAGACAGACTTTAGCTGTAGCGGCGCAGACACGGTGTTACTCACTTATCGAGAAGAAACAAAGCAAGCTGGCCTTCCGGCTCCTTGAGTTCTCTCCAGCGCTGGAAAGCTGATCCGATATTTACACAGGTCCTACTTCTTGCCTTATTGCCTTAAGCCTTCTTTTGTTCCTCAGACATTTTCCTCTTTTGTTTTTTATCCGCCATCTCTATCTTTCTGTCGCTCGGCTCGCTAATGTCTGTCCTGTGCACTGAACTCTCTCTCCTCCACATCATGAGTAGACACGCCCCTTACTGCTGAAACAAGTTTGTTTTGCTAGACGGCCCGAATCAGTTTTCTAAAGCGTTTTTGAAAAATCGCTTACCCCACCATTAATTGCCAAATTCAATGACACGCCAGACTTTCTATTAAACGATCTGATTTAATGCAAGACAACAGTTTTAATTAGTAAGATCTATGAAGGACATTGCGTTCGGCCCTTTCCTAGTAAACTCTGACTTTGAGCAGCTCCCAGAAGTGAGGAGCTCGTCATTCGCTCTTTCATTGGTTTGTGCTGTTAACCAGCTTCTAGTTTATTAACACAAGTGTTGTTCTCTTCAGGAGGGGCACAGACACATTTACTGGCATTTTAATTCTAGGGCAGCTCGTCAAGTGCTGCTTTAATGAATGACAGGCTGTGGCTGTGAGCAAGATCCGCTCCGCTCCGGGAGTTTATCTGCTGATGCTCGATCTGCTCTTACTGCGTCTGATCAGAGTCTCAGAGATCACATGATATATATCAGTGTGTGTATGTTGATGGATCATGGATTATGAACACACACACACACACACACACACAGACATTTAATATATATAAATAATGGAATTGCATAGACGTCTATTGTTTGTGTGTACAGATACAGATATAGTAACCCACACACTGATCCAAACGGAAAACTTTCTGCATTTTTATACAGTTTTTACAAACAAGCGTGTCCACAAAAGGAGGTTTTGGGCAGCAGTGCACCGAAATTACAGCAACTGAAAAATTTCGGCTGAAACAGCAATTTTTGGTTTCGACAAAATCATTGACTGAAAGAGTGACGCTTCATTAGTCTGTGTTCTGACAGTCAGTGTCTGTTTCATGCATACCTCCAGTAAGCACAAGTTGCATTTTGTTACTTTTAATATTAAAACAAAGTCCCAGCTTTCAAATTCTGTCAATTGTATCACTAAATTCAACCAATAAATACTGTTTTGATGCTTTTTAATGTGTGCTGACAGAGCGTCTCTTCCTCTTTACTACTAGTTATAGCAGCAAATAAACACAAATGAACATCAGAAGAATCAGAACAACCTACTGAAATTAATTTAATGTATGTTTGAATAAATCTTATTACAGACGCCATTTGATTGTTTATTTTTCCAAGACAAAATGGAGCAGAAACCACTCTGTTAGAAGAAAACTGCCTTATGTGCAGTGCAAATGTTTCTACAAGTCAGGTTTTATTTGCGAGGTAATTATTACATTTTATCAATTTTCGTTTTCCAAAAATGAAGTACTTGCAATTAGAGTATATTAAATTTTGAAATGCTCATAATCAGACTACGGTTACTGTTCTATGGATTACGTGATTAAATATTATTCAGTAAATGATTTGTAATTAATTGATTCTCCATAATTCTTTTTCTTCTTTTAAACTTTTCTAGATTACTACTTCATCATGTAATCTGGAATCAGTAAGAGACTATAATTTGTGAGTAATCTACCCAGCTCTGAGTGCGAGCCGCTGCGGATACATCTGAATGTAAAGCATGTTTGTGTCATGCCGATCGTCCCACAGCAGGTTTGATCGCTCTGTTTTTCTCCAGAATCTTGTGCAGAAGGATCATGCTCTGATCTGCAGTGATTTGTGGGTAATTTGTTGCACAAGGAAACTGGTGCGTCCCTGAGAGCAGGTGAGGTCAGAGGTCAGCGTGTAAATCAGAGCGCTGTATATCAGTCCGTCCCATCGCTCCGAGGTTCATGTCAGCAGTTCCCCGTTTACCCATGATGCTCAGCGGCGCGATCGATCTCTGGCGTATGTTCCGCTCAGCCAATTAAAGC
Source organism: Sinocyclocheilus anophthalmus (assembly GCA_018155175.1). Taxonomy (NCBI): domain Eukaryota; kingdom Metazoa; phylum Chordata; class Actinopteri; order Cypriniformes; family Cyprinidae; genus Sinocyclocheilus; species Sinocyclocheilus anophthalmus. The sequence goes on from JADLZN010004428.1 coordinate 45,932, forward strand.
GATCTGCTGATCAGGTGTGTGTTTCTGCAGGCTGAAGTTCAGAAGTGATCGAGTGGAGCGGCAGGAGGCAAACATGCGGTCACAGGCCTTGTTGCTGTATTTCACGGTGCTGCAGACGGCCGGAGCCGCTTTCCCAGAAGACACCGAGCCAATCAGTATTTCACACAGCAACTGTGAGTAACTGCATCTCACCTCCTCGCTTTGTCTCGTCTTGTTCTCATCCCGCCATCTTTTTCTCACATCAGTTATGTGAAATGTGATTCTGGTGCCCAGAGAAACTGTAAATGTTGTTTTAGTCTGTGAGACTTCAGACATCCTCTTTTGTTTTGCCTGTCAGGATGAAAGACTTACACACCCACTCAAACACACACAACGCAGCACAGCATGCACTACCACGCCACAATAACACACACGCACGCACACGCATGCAAACACACACACACTCACAAACACACACGCACGCACTCATGCACACACACACACACGCACGCACACGCACGCACTCACACGCACTCACGCATACACACACACACGCACACACACGCCATCACACAATCGCACTCAAGCACTCGCACCACACACGCACTCCCACCACACCACGCAAACACTCACACACACACACACACACACACACTCGCACACGCACACACACTCTCACACACACACAAAAACACACACATAAACACGGCACACAAAAACTAGGCACGCACGCCTCGAACACACACACTCTCACTCCCACACACATGCACACGCACTCGCACACACACGCACACACGCCAATCACACCACACACACACCACACACACACACACTCACACACACTCACACCACTTAACATACCACTTTCACACGCCGCATCCCCACACACACACACTCACACACACACGCTCGCACACACGCTCACGCACACACACGCACACCCACACACGCACACACACACTCACTCACACACACACACACACACACACTCACACACACACTCGCACCCACACTCACACACGCACACACACACACGCACACACAACACGCACTCACACACTCACGCACACACACACTCGCACACACACACAAACACACATTGTGACTCTCACAGTCTCATTAAAGGCCCTATGAAATGCACTTTAATTTTCTTTTTCATTTACATGTTTCTTTTCCTCTCTATATTCTTAAGGTTTGTTCATAATTCATTCACACTGATTTATACATTTTACTGCTGAAAACATGGTGAAAATGTGTCTGTTGACGTTATTTTCTGATTTATGGAGCGATAAAGAGAGAAATCTCTCTAATATGACAAGAAAATCAAACAAGAATTAAGAACCTTGCTTTGTTCAGATTTATTCTCTTGTGTATGCAAATGTGTGCATATTTAATTAGATAGTGCCTCATTTGCATATATAAACATAACATTTCAGAAAACTTGTGATTAAAAATGTTTGCAATTCTTAATGTAATCAATCACCTAGGGAAGTATGATCATGTCTATTGTTTTAAAGATTAACATTTTTTACCCTGTAGTGTCTTGCCTTAAATCATCGAAAGAAAGGAGTTTAAAATAAAATCAATCGAAATAAAGCGTTTACTCAAAAGATTACAACATTTTGTTTAGCTGTGTGTCTTGTGATCAGTAATCGACATTAGAGAGACGTGAATGTGTTGAGAAATGAGTGAAATATGAACTTAAAATCTCAAGTAAATATTGGTTCCATGATCCATCAGACTCTCAATAATGTCATCAGGGTTCCGGCCTGTTTTCCTGAACGACTGTAGCTCTGCTGAAGGTTTATTGTCCCGTGTGGATTTCACAGGCTCTTTAATGAACTGATGCTCTGCTGAACGAGTGCGAATCAAACTCTGTTCCTCTTCCTTCCCCGTCAGATACCAAACAATATCCAGCGTTCGTGGGACACAAACCGGGACGGAACAACACGCAGCGGCACAAACTGGACATTCAGCTGATCGTCATCATGAACCACACGCTCTATGTGGCCGCCAGGTGAGTTTGCTATTTAAAGATCGGCCCTGTTTTTAGCAGAGACTGGTAAAGCACAGATTGAGCAGATTGTTGGCATGGTAACCAGCAGCCCATTCCAGCAGCCCATTCACGGCATATGGACGGGAACGAGCACATGTCCAGGAGTCCGCGAGCCAGCGGCTGTGTGAATCAGACGCTCATTAGTGCTTTACATACATTTATCAGGGATTCTGCGATCTTAAGAAGTTGTCGTTTGCCTTTCCACAAACGAAGGGCTTAATTAAAATGGAGAAGAAAGTCTTAAATTCATAAAGTCGAGGCATTAAATGTTGCATGCACTGCAAAAAATGAATATCTTGCTCAGTATTTTTGTCTTGTTTTCCAGTTCAAATATTTAAGCATCCTTAAATCAAGATTTACTTGAGATGCACAATGTAGATATGAAGTCTTGTTTTCTGAGAACTTAAGAAACTAACTTGAAAAACCATAAACTTGGAATTAAAATAAACTTGAACTGAAATAAAATAAAAACTATTTAAAAAACATCATAAACATTTCATTTCAGTACTCCAATGAAAATGAATAAAAACTTTTTTCTCTTAATTCTCATGATAAACATTGACGTGTTTTGGCCAGAGATACAGAGAGTTACACCTCATCACACTCTGATTGATTGATTGATTGATAGCTGTAGGCTCCGCCCACTCACTCTCCACTAATGAAAACGCTGGAGCTCTGATTGATTGATAGCTGTAGGCTCCGCCCACTCGTCCTCCACCACTCAGATCTCAGATCTCTGATTGCAGGAGGTTTGAAAGCTCTTGTGGTGGATCAGTATCTCTCTGACCGTCTGATGGTGAGATCACAGCTCTTCTCTCTCTGTGGCGCTCGTTGTTCCTCTGTGGTTTGGTAAATTATGTTTCTTGCTTTGAGCTCCAGTCTCTTCTTGACTTTTTGTTGTTTTGTGGCTTTATTTAGGCCTGTATTTTAGGTCTGTAGTGACTCAACAACACCACTGAGAAAATAGTTTTCTTTGGAGTTTCTCTCCAGTTTGTTTTGTTTCTTGAAGCTTCAGTGCAGCTCAACAAAATCCAGTGAGGAAAGATTAGTGAAAGTTGAATGAATGAATGAACTGAACTCCTAATTGAAGGAATGGATTAACGGATAAAAGTTGAAGGAATTAATTAATGAAAGAAAGTTGAATGAATGGATGAAAGTTGAAGGAAGGAAGGAATGGCTGGATGAAAGTTGAAGGAATTAATTAATAAAAGAAAGTTAAATGAATGGATGAAAGGTGAATGAAGGAATGGATGGATGAAAGTTGAAGGAATGGATGAATGGATGAAAGTTGAAGGGAGGAATGGCTAGATGAAAGTTGAAGGAATGAATTAATAAAAGAAAGTTAAATGAATGGATGAAAGGTGAATGAAGGAATGGATGGATGAAAGTTGAAGGAATTAATTAATAAAAGAAAGTTAAATGAATGGATGAAAGGTGAATGAAGGAATGGATGAATGGATGAAAGTTGAAGGGAGGAATGGCTAGATGAAAAAATGAATTAATAAAAGAAAGTTGAATGAATGGATGAAAGGTGAATGAAGGAATGGATGGATGAAAGTTGAAGGAATGGATGAATGGATGAAAGTTGAAGGAATGGATGAATGGATGAAAGTTGAAGGAATTAATTAATTAATGAAAGAAAGTTGAATGAATGGATGAAAGGTGAATGAAGGAATGGATGGATGAAAGTTGAAGGAATGGATGAATGGATGAAAGTTGAAGGAATGGATGAATGGATGAAAGTTGAAGGAATGGATGAATGGATGAAAGTTGAAGGAATGGATGAATGGATGAAAGTTGAAGGAATTAATTAATTAATGAAAGAAAGTTGAATGAATGGATGAAAGGTGAATGAAGGAATGGATGGATGAAAGTTGAAGGAATGGATGAATGGATGAAAGTTGAAGGAATGGATGAAAGTTGAAGGGAGGAATGACTGGATGAAAGTTGAAGGAATGAAGGGATGAAAAATCTAGATTGATCTGATGCATATTAATTCTGGATTTAGTTGATTATGTTGAACTTGTGTGTTCAGAACAACAAATTCAGACCTCAGTAGATGTGAGAGATTGAGCTGGAGTTTCTCAGAGTGTGTGTTGCAGTGGACATGATGTGAAACACACACACACACACCACACACACACACACACACACACACACAACACACACACACAGGAAAATATCAGAATCAATGATGGAAACTCAACTTTTTTTAAAGCAGCTGTGCATTAAATGTCTTAATGCACCGTGGGTGTTTACATGACACCGTTTTCAACTTAAAATGGAAATGTTTTCATGCATTTTGGCCGTTCATTTTCACAGCAGCGGTGTTTTGGGAGCCTGAAAATGCAAACTTATAAAAACGGGTTTCAAAGTGCGAGTTTGTGAAAACGATACCATTATTGTCTCAGTGTAAACTACAAAAACTCAGTTTTGTGGAAACTCTGAAGTCATGCGCATGTGTGTTATGTGTTCATGTAGTGTTTCTTTACAAAGTGACATCGCCAACTACTGGCCTGGCGTGAATAATACAGCGCTTTCAGTCGTTTTTGTGGATCCATTTTGACAATGTTGTTGTTGTTGTCTGTACGTGAAAACGGTTTTTCATTTTTAGCACATGGTTGTTCCGTACACAACCTGTTTCAATATGGTCTTACTGTAGCGATGTAGCGGATTGCTGTCTTATTCAGTTTTGAATTATGTTAGGTTTGAACTTAAGTTAAACAGTTTTGTAAAGTGTGTGTAAATTTACCTGTAGGATCATTAAGTTGTGTGTTTTTCTTTTTTTTTTGTAATCCAGTTTATCCACTTGGATGCTGTTGAGCTTCACCGTGTGAAGAGTTTTGAAAAACTGACCGTATAATTGACACGTGATTATAAAAGTCTGTAATTATGGATTTAGTTGATGATTGCAGACTCATATCCGCTCAAGCGGATTCAGACCTCAGTAGATGTGTGAGATATTGAGCTGAAGTTTCAGTGGTGATGTGAAGCACACACACTCACTCCCACACACACACACACACACACACACAATCACAACACACTCTCACTCACACACTCTCTTCACACACACACACACACACACACACACACACTCTCTTACACTAACACACACACTCACACCAACATCCCACCCTCACTTCACTACACACCACACCACACACAATCAACACACACACTCTCAATCACACACACCTCTCTCTCTACACACACACACACACACACACCCACACCACATCTATTTACACTAACGAGCCACAATCACAACACACACATCTCTCACACACACACACTCACTCTTACACACTCTCACACATATACACACACTCACACACACACACAGCCAAACACACTCTCACACAAACCACACACACAAACACACACTCTTATAACTAACACATCACACACCTATAACTCACACACAACAACACAATCCACACACACAGCTCTCACTCACACACACACACACACACACACTCTCTCTCTCCCACACACACACACACACACACACAAACACACACTCAACACATTCTTATACTAACACACTCACAACATATACCACAATCACACACACACACACTTACTCACTTTCACTCACTCACTCACTCACACACATATACACACACACACACACACACACTCTCTCGTACACAATCTCCCCAACCATAAACACACTCTCTTATCTCCTCTCTCCTCTTTATCTCTCTCTCTCTCTCTCTCTCTCTCTCTCTCTCTCTCTCTCTCTCTCTCTCTCTCACACACACACACACACTCAACCAGCTGAGCTCTGTTGGGCTGGTGTCAGCGGGTCTGGAGGTGCATGCGGGACATTGTCCACATTCCTCAGGCTGCGGCTGCAGCGTCCCGTAGCAACACAAACCCCCCCTGTCCTGAGAACAGAGAGAGACGCTGCTGCTACTGACACCAGAACAGCTGAGGAACATGAGAACGTTCTGGAGCCGCAAATGACGGCCTCACGTGTGATGCAGGAGGCGGAGCTTCAGCGGAGGGGGTGTCGTGCTGGTGTAGATTGACAGGTGTGAGATGCATACTAATGAGCTCCTTTCTCTGAGAACACAGAGTGAGAGAGTTTGACAAAAGGCCACCAGATGGACGCACGCATGAGAAACACATTCCTGCACACAAAGAGCCTCTGTTGAGCGTCTGGACGACCAGCACAAACCGCATCAGACCTGAACTCAAACACATACCAATCAAACCCATCAAACGTAGCAGGGGTTGAGCTTTAGATGTATGCATGTTTGAATGTGATTATTCACTTTCTTTCCTTTGGATAAACAGATCCAGTCCGATGCTCTCTAATCAAGTTGCCATTATTTATAAAGCGCTTTATACAATACAGATTGTGTGAAAGCAGCTTCACAATAATGAACAGGAAAATAACAGAATCAATGATGGAAACTCGTACGGCTAGATAAATAGATTCTTGATTGACAATGAAATTCTCTGTGGCTCAATCCAGTCAAATTTCAATCATGTAGGTCCACTGATATAATGATAAATCACATTTGAATCATGATTTCTGCTTCTCTGGAAAAACCAACAAAATCAGTCAAGAGTTATGAGCCTGGCTTTATCCAGCGTTCAGATTAATGTGCTGGATATTTGTGCACGGTACATGTTGAATTAGAGATTGCCTCATTTGCATATTTAAACTGAAAACATGGAATACAAAAAAGTTTGTAATTCTTAATGTAATCATCTGGGTATGTTAGGAGAGATCTATTAGTTATTTTTTATTTTGTTCACCCTAGTGAAATATAAATATACTTAAACACATTTACTTCATGCTAAGTATACTACAGATACATTTACATATTTATGTACTTAATAAATGTACCCTGCAATACCAATACTTTTGATATACTAAACTGGTATACTTACAGTCTGCTAAATTGGAACAACTAATTTAGTACTTAATGCACTTTAATTGTGCTGAAGTCCAACTAGAGTTACTGAAGTATACTTGATTGTGCTAAAGTGGAACTATTGCAAGTATACTTCAAGTACACTTTAAATATCTTGCATTTAAAGACCGATATTATTCAGAGATCATACATTAAAACACATTTTAGGCTTAATATTAAGAAATGAGCATTGTGCACAAGTGCAAATAAAGATTATCTGTAATCTCAAGCGATATGTCAGTAAATAGATTTGAACTATACTTAGTATGAAATACATGTATTTTAAATATCTTACTTTTTTACCCAGTTCACCTGTGCTGTGCTGTCTTGTCTCGAGTCACTGTTGAGCGAATGAATCATTCAGTGTGATCTGAACCAATCCAGCAGGTTCGTTGGAAAGAATCAGCTCCTTCATGAATCAGACGTCTCAGAGCTGGTGATTTTCTTCAGTTCAGAATAACAAGGAATGAGGTGTTTTTATGAAACGTAGTACAGTATTATGCTTTGGAATGGCACCGTCACACTGACGGCCGCTCGTCTCGCTCTCATAGCAGGACCGTGTGAACAGAGACCGTAAATCTGTCCTTAAAGAGCTCCTTAAGGTAATGATGCGGGACCCGTCCTGCTGGAGAGAGAGCGTTTATCAGTGCTGCTGCTGATAGACACGGCTTCAACACTAGTGAAGATGTTCGGGAGCGTGTCAGTTCTGCCTCATAAGACGGAGAGTCTGTCGTTTTATAAGAGTGTGGAGGTCGGGTTCAGATTAGGGCTGAATGATATGACAAAATAAAAACATCTGCCCAGTTCAAGATAACAATTTTGATTGATTGATTATTTATTATTTTTTAACATTCATCTAGTCAACTTAAACTACATTAACCTGATTCAAGTAACATTCTCTTTATTAAAAACTTGCTAAACCATATTTGAGCCACTTTATTTGTAGCAATAGCCAAAAATACATCGTATGGGTCAAAATTATAGATTTCTCTTTTATGCCAAAAATCATTAGGATATTAAGTAAAGATCATGTTCCTTGAAGATATTTAGTAAATGTCCTACCGTAAATATATCAAAACTTAATGTTTGATTAGTAATATGCATTGCTAAGAACTTCATTTGAACAACTTTAAAGATGATTTTCTCAATATTTAGATTTTTTTGCACCCTCAGATTCCAGATTTTCAAATATTGTGCTATCCTAACAAACCATACATCAATGGAAAGCTATTTATTCAGATTTCAGCTGATGCATAAATCTCATTTTTGAAAAATTGACCCTTATGACTGGTTTTGTGCTCCAGGGTCACATTTTCACAATGAACTCAGCTGCCAGTGATCATTTTCATGCATGGAAAAACATGGGATCGACTTTTTGATTAAAAAACAAAACAAAAAAACATTTGTGTTTCATGGTAAAAATCCAACCCAAATAAAAATAACTATTGTTTACACTAAAACCTTCCTTAAGCTTGTCTTCAGACCCAATTATATCATTCTGAATTATGAACAGTATGCTTTACTGTCGCTCTTCCAGAATATTAAGAATATCCAGAATGGATTCAGTCGTCCTGGTTGTCTGTAGCTTATATAAACAGATGCGTTTAAACCATCTTCTCTGCACACTGAGGCTAAACTGCACTTTATCTCTGCGTTTGGAGCACAGTTTGTGACTCCGAGGCTGAGATCTGTACTTTGACTGACCGCTGAAGAGATTGTTATAAAAGTCTGATGTTTAGATGGATTTATAAAACATGCCTCGCTAGATGCTGAAACTCTTGGGTTGTTTTGCACTGTAAATAAAACTGTGTATGTTTTACAAGAAAATACTATTTCAGTCGTACGCAGAATTTTGTGTTTAATTCGATGTCTTGCAGTTTCATTGTAGTTATTGTGAAAAAAATTCGAATGAAAATTGCTTCTACTCCAAATTTTTTCACTCTGTGTATTGACCAATGAATGAATTATTATTCTTTTTTTAAGTTTCGGACAGATTTCCCCAAAAACAGACTTCCATGCACAATTTACTTGGTTCTGACACATTTTGGCTTCAAAACAGCGAAAATAATTTTGTACCTACAATAATCATGGAACTTAATTATCAAATGTAAAAAAGAAGTATATTGTGTCTTTCTGCAAAGTGACATGTCAAGAAAATCTGAGGGGCCCGTGAGTCCAATAGGTTTCAGTAGGTTGCGGCGTCAACACACAGGTAGAAAAAATAAATACATAGAAACCGAATAAGAAGAACAGAGTGTTCGGTCTGCTCTGCAGTTCACAGGAACTTCATCAGTTCACTGGAGATGTCACGTAATACGCGCTAGGAGGGAATTTCACTAATTGAGCGACGGAGTTGGACACTGTACTGTGCTGATTGAATTCACTCAGAGCGAAAAACCACATCGCTGGAGGCTCGGCTACTGTGTGACTCTATGCTCTCACGCAGCCGTCAGGATGCACCAGCTGATTAATTTGGCTGATTGATTAATGCTGAGGAGACTGATCAATGAGCGTTTCTGTCATACACACATCCACACAACACACACAACACACACAAACACACACATACTCACACTCAGAACACACACATACGCACACTAACTCACACACACACCCACCGACCCTCACCACACAACATCCCGGCACACACACAATACAAACACACACACACAAATACCACCACACACCCACACGACACACAAACATACTCACACCTACGCACACACACACCACTACTCACACACACCCACGCACCTCACTCACACACAAATACTACACTCATCACACACAACACAGACACAACACACACACCCCTCGACGCACACACACACACTCACACACACACACACTCACACACACACCCACCATGACTAACACACACANCACACAACACACACACACACACACACTCAACGCACACAACCCATACTTCACTAACACACACACACCACACACACGAGACTCACGGCACAAACTCGCACCACACGCACATGCAACATGCACACACCACTCAAGCACCACAAGCGCACACCGCACATGCACAAACACAACAAACCCACCACACTCACACACACTCGCACACACGGCAAATGCACACACGCAACACACAAACACACACACACACTTCTAATGCCACTGTGATTCATTACTGGGCTCTTCATAATGTCTGAGGAGTTTCATTGGTCTTGAGATCGCTGCGCCTCTGGTGACCCGCGCCACAGCATTCATTTCACAAATGGCTTTTCTATTAGATTGAAGTAGCGAGGAAGATTGGATTGAATTCATCTCAAGTCTGAACACTGGATCAGATTCAAAACATGTTCCAGTCGCGTGAGATGATCTTACACACATGAACATCAACATGGCAGCTCAGATTCGAAGAAATGGCCAGAACACAAGAGAATTTACTGAATCACCATTCTGAGAAATTCATCAGCTAATGGCATTCTGGGAAATGAAGTGTTCTGTCATCCTTGTCCATAAGTTTGTTTAATATTTAATTTAGTTTGTATTCTAAGTAGAATATATATATATATATACATTATGCGCAAGATTTATTTATTTTTTACAACATTTGCACAGCATTATTTGTATAGTTTTCATTTTGATTTGGTTTGTTTATTTTATTCAGGTAATTAATTTTTTTAGTTTTAGTTCAGTTTTAGTTTCATTTTAGTGCTTCGGCTTAAACATATTTCAGTTATTCGCCAAGGCAGCATTTATAATTTTCATTCATCTGATTTCATTTTTATTTTATTTCAGTTAATTAAAATGTTTTTAATCATTTTAGTTAACTATAATAAGTCAAGGTTTGTGTTGATAAACCTTCCTTTCTGACTAATTTTGTTGCATTTCAGTTCGTTTTAATACTACTTTCTTAAATCTAAACTGAAATTCTGTATCCTGTTTGTTGTCTGCATTCAAATTGGAATTTAAATTAAAAAAACTGATATTCTAAAAATATGTTTGTGTGCAGAGTCAGAAAATTCCAATATTTGCTCAGTGGGATTGATTTCCAGGGACAATTTTTCAGAATTACCTTATAAAATGTATCCGTTTTTTTTTTCATGTCAAATACTTAAATTGAACCAGTTGCTTCATTCAGAATATTATAGACAGTTACCAGTCTGATGTGATCAACCTCTGCAACGGTGGAACAGAAGCGGCGTCTGGCATTTGTTCATTTATAAAGCTGCTCAGGATTCACAGCCTACACACGCTCACTACAGGACTGCAGTGTCCTCACTGTTTATTAATGCCGTTGATGCTGTAATAGTGATTATTAATGTGGCCAGTCTCTTTCCTCACATGAGTGTCTCTGATATTAAAGCTGAAGACAAATGAAAGTGTGAATGTCTTCACAGGGATCACATTTACACGGTGGACATCGAGACGGCCAATGCGGAGGAGATCTTCTTCAGTAAGGTGAGTCTGAGGATAGAGTTCTGTCCTGCTCTTAATTACCTGGCAGCAAACGAAGTGAGCGTCTCTCTCTCTCTCTAAGAGCTTTATCTCATCAGGAGTCGCTGTCGTGCGTCACGCAGCGAGGCCCAGATTCATGTGTGGACCTCAGGCTGATTGATGGAGATCGATCAGAGCGGGATGTAGTTTAATCAGTCATCGGGGCTCATTTGACCCTCCAGGCCGTGACAGAGAGCTGTAATTGAGTCCAATCTATCGACCTGACATTGATTTTCTGTCGACAGAAGCTGACGTGGAAGTCCAGGCAGGCTGACGTGGACACCTGCAGGATGAAAGGCAAACACAAGGTACAGCTGCGCTGTGATGATGTCACCGAGGCGTGATGATGTCAGAGATGATGAGTGATGATGTCACCGAGGAGTGATGATGTCATTGATCGCACAGCCCTGCACCCTGAGAAAAATATCTGCTGATTTGCAAAGAAAGGCCTGATATCACATCATTTGATGATGCTGAGTTCAAAAACATCAATACAATCTTTCAAGATTTTCACAAAAAATAAGAATGATTTTTTTCAAATTATATATATGTGTGCCAGCATTAATGCACTTAGTCACAAAAGCAGCCAAATTATAAAAATGTTGGTTTTAATTTAATTTTAGTGCAAATTGTATCATTTAATTTACAATCTGTAAAGGAGTGGGAACTGTTCAGATACTCCATTTAATGTCAAATAACTTTACATAAACGCTAGATTATAAATAAATAAGCTTTTTTCATAAGATCTGTGATTATCTGTGGCTGTTTGCATGCACTACAGAAAATCTGGCTCATGTTTGCATAAAAGGCCTAATGTTACCTCATTTGATGATGAGTTCAAAAATATCAATTAAAAACTTTCCATGTACAGTTTTTTCTCTAAATAGGAATCCAGATTTTTCAAATTAATTAAACTAAAGTCAAATTTAAAAATCAGTTTTTAATGACAAAAATAAGTATTTAAAATGTTTAATTTAACTTGCAATCTGCAAAGGAGTGTAAAAAAATGTTCAAATACTCTATTTAATGTCAAAAACTTTACAAACACGTTTAGAATTAAATAAGCTTTTTTCCCAATAACATCTATAATTTTATCATCTGTTTGGATGCAGAAAACTTTTGGCTCATGTTTGCATTTTCTTCTGTCACTGGCCATAATTCTGACCTCGAAATCAGGAACAGACAAGCAAATAATGTCATGCATGTGAAAACTGAACAAATAATTGTAATCTGGCTCAGATTCAGACAGGAATCATGTGTTTGTGGTACAAAGTTGTAAAAGGAAAGATGCTACGAAATGTTTAGTGAGAACGTGTGAGTCTCTCCAGCAAAACAGACACTATTTTTGGAATCCGCAGCCAAAAGTGTTGGATTTTATTCAGCAGAGATGATGTAATGATGGAGGATTGATTAAGTGTACTGCACACAGACGTGTTCCTCGTCTCGTTCCAGGACGAGTGCCATAACTTCATCAAGGTCCTGCTGCAGCAGAGCGACGACTCTCTGTTTGTGTGCGGAACCAACGCCTTCAACCCGTCCTGTCGGACCTACAAGGTAAGACCTCTGACCTCTGACCTCAGCCACGCTGCTCGTTTGACATCCAAACAGCTGAATGAAAGCGTGGCAGACGCTGATGATGATACAATGTTGCTGCAGGGTGTTTCACAATGCAGTTTGTGTCAAAGAAGCTTCACAGAAAATAACAGAATCAGTGTTGCAAACTTCATCAAATATGAGACAAATTCCGCTGTGAAGCAGCTCTACAGAAGACAATAGTGTCGTAATTCAGCTCTAGTCACTTCAGTGTTGTTCAGTTGCAGTGTTTGGGGTAATGCATTACAAGTAACGTAATCAGATTACTTTTTTCAAGTAACTAGTAAAGTAACGTTTACATTTATAACAAAATATCTAAGTTGCTTTTTCAAACTCCTTTGCTTTTCCGTGTATTGACTGAAAGCTCTCCTGTCCGCATGTTGAGAGAAATCAGAGACAGAGACTCTTCCTTCAGTCTGAGGTTTATTCATCCACTTCTGATGTGAAAGAAACTTTACAGTTGCCAAAAATATAACTTTGGGTTTTTTTGTTATTAAAAAACAAGTAAGCAAATGCTGTGCAGTGACAAAAAGTAACGTAGCATAATTAGTTACTTTTGTATGGAGTAATGCAATATTGTAATGCGTTACTTTTAAAAGCATCTTTCCCCAGCACTGTTCAATTAGTCGTAGGATTTTTTAAACTTGCCCTAAACCTGCAGGATCCCTGTGTCAGTGTGATCATGTGTTGTCTGACCAGTGATTGGTAAACTGGTTTAGAAATAGTCAACACACTTCGGCTTTGAGTTCACCAGCGTGTTTGTGAGGGAACCCCGAAAAAAAGGCTGGTTTTCATGGTGTTTGCTGTGATGGTATTGGCTCTAAATGCTGTTTTCACATTGAGCGGCTGGTTTAGTCTAGTGTTTTGAGCTTGTTCAGTGTTTTCGCTCAATTTGGCTCCATCATCAGTCAGTGAATCACAGAATGACCGGAAGAGAAGCGTGTGCGAGATCTTCTGCCAGCCGTCTCTGTCTAATAACTGGCTCGGTCCAGCAGAGAGAGATGCTGAAGCACGATTGCCAAAAGCACCACTAGCCGCTCACAGATTTTCCCCCGCGGACCGTCAGCTTTTGGAAACCCTCGAGCGGCGCGGTTCTGGCGGCGTAGTGTCCACTCTGACAGCATGTCTGCTTTCCATATCCCTGGTGCGACGGCTCTGAAAAGAGCGTCTGTTTGAGGGCCAAAGTCGTCCCAGATTAATCATCAGTGTACAAATGTTCTCCTGAACGGATGCTCTGATCCACGGCCTCCTCCCGAGAGCCCATCTGCGGCCGCACTCGTGCCCGGCTCCGAGCGCCTCATGCCAGCGTGAGCTGCTGGATATACGGCTGGTGTCCATTACATCAGCTGTTGCCAGGCGGAGCGGGACGAGCTGCATTACTGACAACAGAAGCGGCCCGTAACTATTTCAGAGATGATCGGAGCGCCTGCCATCACATGGCTGTGATAACAACCCATTCTGAATTTGTTCTACCGCGGTATTCGGTGTTACCGGTGGTACACAGTGTTGGGCTATACACGATTACATTACCCATTTAGTTCATTTGGACAAACAATGCGACTTTATCTTTGTGTTTTTCATTAAAAATGATAATGAACCACAAAGTAAGCGTTTGTTTTAAAGTAAGGCAGATGCAAAGATATTAAATAAGTAATATAAATTATACAGAGGTTTATATATTTTTTAACCTTAAACCTTTGTCAAGCTATAATTCAGAGTTTTGATAAATCTTCCTTTTTGACAATTTCAGTTCATTTTAAATCTATTCTCTTAAATTCAAATTGCAATTCTGTTATGATACATGGAAGTCAAGTCAGCTTTATTTATATAGCGCTTTTTACAGATTGTCAAAGCAGCTTTACAGTGTCAAACAGGAAAATAGTTTATCAATAATGCAAGAAGACAATAGTAAACACTCTAAGAACACTAGCTGCTGCATTTTGGACCAGCTGGAATTTGTTTATCAAGTGCGCATTTGACATTGAGAGCATAGGTCATAATTTAGATATATTTTTAATATATCTAAACAAACGCTAGAAACGTGGCTTTCGAAGGAAAGATTGCTATCAAATAGCACACCTAGGTTCCTAACTGATGACGAGGAATTAACAGAGCAGCCATCAAGTGTTAGACAGTGTTCTAGGTTATTACATGAGGAGGTTTTTGGTCCAATAATTAAAAACTCAGTTTTTGTTAGAATTTAGCAGTAGGAAATTACTAGTCATCCAGTTTTTATGTCAACTATGCATTCCGTTAGTTTTGCGAAATGGTATGTTTCATTGGGCTGTGAAGAAATATAGAGCTGAGTATCATCAGCATAACAGTGAACGCTAACACCGTGTTTCCTGATGATATCTCCCAAGGGTAACATGTAAAGTGTGAAAAGCAACGGTCCTAGTACTGAGCCTTGAGGTACTCCATACTGTACTTGTGATCGATATGATATCTCGTCATTCACTGCTACGAATTGTTGACGGTCAGATAAGTAAGATTTGATCCATGACAATGAAATTCCACTAAAGCCAACATAATTTTGTAGTCTACTCAAAAGAATGTTGTGGTTGATAGTGTCGAACGCAGCACTAAGATCCAGTAGCCCTTATAGAGAAAAAAACATTTTGTCAGATGTAAGTGAGAATTAAATCAGCTTTCAAGTGCATAATACATTATGAATTGCCTTAAACAGCATTTCATGGCATTTATTTTTTCCCGACTGATTTATGACTGTTGAACCTGTTGAATAAACCAGCTTTAATCAGCATTCATACTGAAGGTGTTAATTTGCTGCTGCAGTCTCTCTTTTCAGTGACTAATTATGAGATTTTTTGCTTTAGATTATTACATGGTCACATTTAATTCTATAGTGTTTTATACAATGCAGTTTGTTTCAAAGAAGCTTCATGGAAGAGATCTTTCTGCACACATGACATGCGGGACAAATATAAATATCGTTGCCCACAAATTAAGAATTCATTCCTTTGTTGTGGTAAATCATTGCTAAGTTATGTAGTAATTTGTCTCATTTTAATTATGTCAAAATGAGGGAATTAAAATGAGGGAACGAATCGAGTCGGAGGAAGGAATTCTCAATTTGTGGCTGCAATAAATATATCTTTGTCATGTGCAGCTCCGTACTCCGTACACAATAAATGTTCTGTTTAATATAAGTGAGTTTATCATTGTACTGTTCTATTGTTGTAAGAATAATAACGAATCCAGCATTTTCAAGCATTGGTTTTGTTCAAAGAAAGGCAAAGATGTGAAGACGTTGAAGATCAGAGTAAATGCTGTATTTGACAGGTATCTGATCTTGTAAACTGTGTGGTGTAATTGCTAATATTGATGCTGTCCCGAGTTTATTAATCTGTGAAATTCCTGGTTTGTTCTTCCTCCCTGTCGTGCTGCGGAGCGGGAATACCCTGACATTCCTGATCTGTGTTTGTTTCAGTGTATTTTCGGAGGAATGTTAATTGGGTTCCTGATACATCACATGTGAGTGTGTTCGACTCCTGATTGACCCTTCTTCAGATTCGCCACGATAGAAATAGCAAGCGAAATGAGCGGCTGGCGTGAGCGGCTGGTCTTGGCAGGCATCAGAGAGGAAGAGCTTTAAAAATAACACCACGACGTGTGTGAAAGTCTCAGACGCTGAAGGTTAGGGTGGGTTTGACCTCTGACCTCTGACCATTCCCTTCATTCCTGCAGATGGACAGTCTGGATGCCGTGGGCGATGAGATCAGCGGGATGGCGCGCTGCCCATACGATGCCAAACACGCCAACGTGGCCCTGTTCGCCGGTAAGACACCGCCGTCACGTCTGAAACACTTCCATAATGAACGTCTGTCAGAAGAATGTGGGAATACGGCCGGAGCAACAGTCGCTCCCTGTTTCTGGGAAGAGCGTTTGCTGGCAGCGACTCGTGTGCGGCCGCTCTGGAAACACATGAAACTATTGTGCTGCGGTTAGAGAGCGTCTCTGGGAGTCCCTCCCCGAAAAACAGCAGCAAAAATAACCCTAGAGATGGAAAACCCGCATGACTCATTCCTCCAGTAGCGGCCGTAAAACCTTCCAGTCGCAGGCCAGAGAAAGTTCTGCCTTCCCAGCGCTCGTGCGGCTAAAATAACGCCATTATACACAGCAAAAAATGATGTTTCCAAGTTAAAAACTAAGATATTTTACATAAAAAATCTACTTCAGGAAAATTAGACAGCATAAAATACAGCAGGGAATATGGTTAATTATAAATGCATACATTTAATATAACATAATTAGATATAAGGATCACAGAGTGTTGTATTTGTAGTTGAGAGTTTGTTTTTTGTATAGATGTTGGATTCATTTTGAAGTGTTTAAACGCTGTTGTTTTCTGCTGTAGATGGGAAGTTATACTCGGCCACGGTCACAGACTTCCTAGCAATCGATGCGGTGATCTACCGCAGTCTGGGTGACAGTGCCACCCTCCGGACGGTCAAACATGACTCTAAATGGCTGAAAGGTGAGGTGATTTTACCGACAGAAACACGACCTGCCGTCACGTCCGCTGATCCCGTGAGAGATGAGCTCATCCGGTCAACTCTAGGACTGTTTCATCGCTCTTCAAACTTCATCACATTATACTATGATTCTAATTCATGCTGAGATGTTTTAATATCTGAGCTCACAGTTGCTCTTGTTGATTTCAGAGCCGTATTTCATCCAGGCGGTCAACTATGGCGAGTTCATCTACTTCTTCTTTCGGGAAATCGCCATGGAGTACAACAGCATGGGGAAGGTACGGGAAAAACATCTAGTGTGTTTTCCTGCTTCAGCGCCGCAGACAGGAAGTGACAGGAAGTGGGCGTAAGAAATATGTGAGGGTTTTTAAGAGATCTAGGGCACGGCCTGTCAGGACGCAGGTACTAAAAATAACACAAAAAACGAACGACAGGCCCTAAATAGTCCAGAATTGACTTCCTGGTCTGTGAGTGTTGTGAGTGCATGACAAAGGCTCATTGTTGTGAGTTCAGAGGCAGAAGATGTGAGATTTGAGAGGCTGATTCAGTGAGGAGTAATTACAGCCTGAGCATCTCCAGTGAATATGAGTCTCTCCAGTTACTGTACGGACCAACCTGCCAGATTACTGTAATTACCCTCATACTCCACTAACGGCTCTCCAATTACAGCAACATCTATGACAGCGCTGTCAGCCGGAGGAATATGTCACATCACATTTGTTTCTATAGCGCTTTATACAATACAGAATCAACAGAACAGAATCAGTGATCCATGAATCAATGATTCAAACTCAAATGTCAGCTGTAAAGCAGCTCAATTGTGTCGTCATTCAGATCAAGTTTTGTTCTCATCTGATCGCGTCAGTGCAGTTAAATCGATAATATTACTGACTATTAATTAAGGCTAGGTATTGAGACAAATTTCATTAATAGATTTTGATTCACAAGCTTGTAATTTGATTCCTGGATTCATTTGGATACAAAAAATCTCTCAATTAATGCTGCAAACTACACAATAAACCCTGTCACTATATTAAAAAGATTTATAAGCATTTAAATTTAAATGCACAGAAGGCAGTTTTTATTATAAAAATGTATTACGTAATATAATGTATTATAATATGACATGACATTATTGATCTCAAGCTGATTTATTGACGTCTTTCTGCGATTAAATCAATGATTGATCGATTACATGATTCATGATTGATTTCAGTGAGTTGTTCTGATTCTTCTGATGTTCGTTCATGTTTATTTGCTGCTATAACTAGTAGTAAAGAGGATCTGACACCACACATTAAAGAGCCACAAAAACACATTTATTGATTGAATAGTTGACAGAATTTGAAAGCTGAGACTTTGTTTCATATCAAAAGTAGCAAAGATTATTGTGGTTATTGGATGGCAGGAGCTACAAATAATGTTCAGAGAAGTTTTGTTCGCGCATCAACTGAAAAAAGCACACATTTATTCTTTGGATTTAAGAATCGATATTGGTTCATCAAAATGAGAATCGATTCAAATCAAGAAATCAATGTTTTCAACCCAGCCCTATTATTGTCTTTTAAACCAGCAAAGGTGACTCAATCAGGGGACAGAAATGCAGAATCCAGGCTCAGTTTAATTCTCCTGAAGCGTTTCTAGTGTTTTTGAGAGCGTGACGTGTATGTTGGACGTGTTTAACGTGTCTCTCCGATCAGGTGGTGTTTCCGCGAGTGGCTCGCGTGTGTAAGAACGACCGCGGCGGCTCGCAGCGAGTGCTGGAGAAACAGTGGACTTCTTTCCTGAAGACGCGCCTCAACTGCTCCATCCCTGGAGACTCACACTTCTACTTCAACATCCTGCAGGCCGTCACCGACGTCATCCACATCAGCGGCCGTGACGTGGTCATGGCCACCTTCTCCACGCCGTACAACAGGTACAGAGAATAGCAGGTCAGCATTGAGCTCCAGCAGGCCGCTGGGAAATGTGAGATTCCCGTGATGATGGGAAGGCGACACACAAATGCGAGTGTGTTAGTCAGAGCTTCTGACCCACGGCTCTTCTGCCAGTTCATACGATCACAATCCGGCCTTGTGTGCCGCTCGTGTCCGAGCAGGAATGATTCACAGTTGTGTTATTTTGCTGAAAGCGTGTCTCCGTGTGTTGCAGTATCCCGGGATCAGCCGTCTGCGCTTATGACATGGCAGAGATCTCAGCGGCCTTCACCGGACGCTTCAAAGAGCAGAAGTCACCCGATTCCACCTGGACCCCCGTCCCCGAGGAAAAGGTGCCCAGACCCAGGTATCCATCCCACACGCTTCCATTGGGTCTCTGCTTACAGTCCAGCTCTCAGTCATTCTCCTCATTCACCGGCGAGACAGGCCAAACCAGTGTTTCATGCACTTTTCAGTCTATTTCGCTTCCATATCAAGTCTCTTCTTTCAGACTAGTGGAGAGAAAACATCCAAAACACACGTTTAAGTGTTTATTGTATTGCACTTTATCTATTTGCATCTGTCGATTTCAATCTTTAAAGAGTTTATTCTCTTACAAACAGCAAACGTTACAGTTTTATTCCTCTCTATATTCTGAAGGTTTGTTCATATTTCATTCACACTGATTTATACAACATTTTACTCCTGAAAACATGGTGAAAATGTGTTTGTGTTCTGTCTGCTGACAGCATTTTCTGATTTATGGAGCGATAAAGAGAGAAACCCAAAAACCTTTAACTCTAATATGACAAGAAAATAAAACAAGAATTTTTAACCTGAAGAATTTTGAATATTTATCCAATAACCAATAAATTAACTACTACAAATTTAATTGATTAAAATATTAAATTTTTTTATTATTTATTTAGTATTTATTTTGAATTATGCTTTTATATTTGATTGTATTTTCTTTAAACGTGTTTGTATCTGTTACATGCACAAAAGTGTTTGCGAGCACGTAAACTGATTAAATCGTCTCACAGGAGCGTTTTTACAAAGCAAAGATCTGCTTCCATATGGCTCGTCTTTGTGTAATGATCGGCGGGACTATCGCCTGCGCTGATTAACATAAAATGATGTGTTTGTGTGAAACGAGGTCAAGTGTTAATTAGAGCGACCATGCCAACCACGTCTCTGTAATTCTGTTTCCTCTGTGGTGGGAATAAAGCAATGCATTTCCCATTCAGCAGCAGCGCAGAACCATAAACCTGACTTCAGCCAACATATCTGTCGCAGCTGAGACTCATTACAGTGCTTTAAGCTTGTTGTCGTGATTGTAGCATTGAGATGTTCATATCACTGATGCAGTAGATAGAGATGTTTGATGTTCCGCTGTCGTCTTCAGGCCAGGCGTCTGCGCAGGATCTTCCTCCGGAGAGAAATTCAAAGTGTCCAACGAGTTCCCGGATGAAACGCTGAACTTCATCAAGCTTCACCCGCTGATGGACGAAGCCGTTCCTTCCATCACCAATCGGCCGTGGTTCCTCAAGACGATGGTCCGGTGAGTCGAGTCGGGTCAGAGGTCCTTCTGCATCATGCATGGAGATTATTGTCATGCAAATAAATAATCAAGTCCATCTTCATAAGCGCTGCTCATTTTCATGGATGAATCGAGTCATTTGCATTGAATTCAGACATGAAACCTGAGCGATTCATGAGATCTTTCAATCAGCTCAACCCTGAAGGAAAGATGACGTATCTTCCTTATAAAAGCACAGTGAAAGACTGCTGTCTGTTTTGCTATAATGAAATGAATTATGAGAGAATCATCTGTTTCTAGCAGAACGAGACTCTTTGAAGCGACGTCTGGTTTCAGCCTGATAAGTTTGTTCAGTTGGGTTTGAGTGAATGTGCCCCAGTAAAAGCGAGTTATTGAAAACACATTTGCTGAAGAAGCGTCTGTATCTGTTTCTCTCGGCTTCAAAGACTCCACAGATTTGGAAAGTGTATCATTTATTTGTCTTCTTATTTCCATCTTGCCAGTTTTAATTAGCCTGAAAATGTATTTGCATACGGATTTGGAAATTATACATGCATTTGATTAAGACTGAGATGAGCTGCTAATTGGAACGGCAGTCGCCAGATAACGCTTTAATTCCTTTAGCGAGTCTGAAAATCAATGGAAATTCATTGTAATAGAATTCCTTAATCTAGTCTTAGTTCTGTATCAAATTCCTTTTTAGTTTTTGTCATATTTACTCAACCCCTCTTTTTTTTGAAGAAGAAAATATAGAGCAATTTTGGATAAAGAGAGTTTTCTTATTTTTTAAACTACATTTTAGTCTTGTCTTTTTTTCGTCAAAGATAATGCATGTTTAATGATGTCTCGTCTCATCTTCGTCTTGAAAGGTCATGGTCCTAGTGTTCATGAATGAAGTTAAGACTGTATTCTGTCTGCCTGGCAGATATCGTCTGACGCGTATAGCCGTGGATAACGCCGCCGGCCCTCATCGCAACCACACCGTGGTTTTCCTGGGATCGGAGCGAGGAATCGTGCTGAAGTTCCTGGCCAAGATGCGGAGCGGCTTCCTGAACGACAGCCTGTTTCTGGAGGAGCTGAGCGTCTATAACCCAGAGAAGTGTGTATTCCACTCTGTCATTCACACCCGTTTATCAGGTTACAGCGCGCGGTTAGTAAATGAAGAGCGCTGCTGGTTTGGACCGCCAGGCCTCGCTGAATGATTAAAGCAAACAGAGAGTCTGGCTGATATGAGCTGAATGAGTAAACAGGCTTTTTGAGGACAGCGATGCTCAACGATCAAATGCTTATCTGCTTTATTAACATTTTACATTCATGCATTTAGAAGATGCTTTTATCCAAGCGAAGCAATTCGCCTAAGAGCTAACAACATGTGTAATACAGAATGCCAGGTTTGTGAAGCAAACTGGAGAAGAGGAGAAATGAAGAGAGAATTTTTTTATATTAAAGGTGACATATCATGAAAATATTTTCCAGGTTTTAAGTGCTATAATAATCAGGTCCCCGGTGCATCTACCAAACAAAGAAATGTGAAAAAGATGAACCCAGTAACTTTGTTTTGGTAAGCCTTTTCTGCAAGCGTCTGAGAAAACCAGCGCGTCTGATTTCGCTCGCTTGGTGATGTGACAAAGGATCTCATTATAATATCACCGCCCCTTAATCTGTAAGTTTCCACCCACCGTTATTGTGTTTTCACAAGTGACAACGGTGTATTAGTTCTAATGTCATGATGAAAGTTTGAGCGAAGCATGCTAACTGTTCAGTGTTTGTCTGCACAGACGAGCACAGAACACTGTTTAGAGTCCAAGCCTCAGAGGAGACAACAGAGCAGTACATTTATTGATTTATTTAATGTATATTACACTGCTGCCACACAGATCTAAAATAAACGTGATTTATTTCCTAGCTGTTTACCTTCACAGACATAACTGACTGTTTTGTCTCGTGTGTTTTTAACGTAAACTTGTTTGTGAATGAGAACTTAGTTTAGTGCTCGCATGCTGCGACAGCCGCTTTCTGTGCGTGTGCTTCAGATGTGTGCGCTCAGAAAACCGCGTATCTGAAGTTTAAACTCATATGGTTTAAACCGCATGATTTCAGCACGATAAACAAGATAATCAGAACCAAAACAGATGTTTTCAGCAGGTCCAAGCTGTAATGGTGCAGCTCTATTCTGGAAAAGGGGGCGGGGAGCGCAGCTCATTTGCATTTAAAGAGACAGGCACGAAAAAACAGCGTGTTTCTGCTTCCACGCAAAATAGGCATTTTCAAAATGATATAATAAATGATCTGTGGAGTATTTTGAGCTGAAACTTCAGACACATTCTGGGGACACCAGAGACTTATATTACATACTGTAAAAAGGGGCATAATATGTCTCCTTTAAAGAAAACAGCAGAGTCGTGGTACTGTGATTTGGACATGTTCAAAACCATATATGGGGATGGCTGGTGTTTTATTACGAAGTTCATAAATATACAGTTATGATAGTAACAATCTTAGTTCAGTAGCATAACGGGAGCGAGCAAGCAACAAGAACTTTCCACATGAAGACGCCATGTGAGGTTACAGTAAAAAGACTGAGTTACCACAGTTTTACTCAGGAATTGCTACTAAATTTCACAAACAATCACAAAGAAACAGCAAGTCACACACTGAATTAAATGTGAAATTTGAAGTAAAAACACTGAAAGAGTATTCATTTTTAAAATATACTATAATAAGTACTCTTTATTTACAACTTGATAAATCATTTTGTGTATAAAACTACTTGTCAAATTGATTTCTATAGCACTTTATACAATACAAATTGATTCAAAACAGCTTTATAGTGATAAACTGGAAAATAATGTTGTAAAATTCTTCAATTGTGATACTAAATTCAGTTTCAGCTGTAAAGCAGCTCTAAAGAAGATAATAGTGTCATTATTCAGCTCAATTCAGTTCAATGTTGATGTTCAAAGTTCATCATTTATTGAAAATAATTGAAAAATTTGGTTGCTTTGGATAAAAGCATCTGCTAAATGACTAAATGTAAATGTAAAACAAATTCAATTCTTCGATTCTGAAGTTGAAATTCGATTCTTAACCTCAAAGCAGCTCTACTGAAAACAATAGAGTCATTGTTCAGTTCAGTTTAATAACAGTGTAAAGTTCATCGATTTATAAAATCAATTTATTTCAGATGTAACCAGCTCTACTGAAGACAATAGTGACGTTATTCTGATCAACTTCGTTTGATGATTCAGGTCAATAACAGTGTTGAGTTAGATTGTGCTATAAAGCAGCTCTACAGATACGAGTCTGATCTGTTTGATGAGTCTGAGTGAGTGTGAGTCTGTTCAGAAGCTCTCGAGTGATCTGATGTGTTCGGTCTTGATCTGGTGTGATCAGGTGCAGGATTGACGGCGTGGAGGACAAGCGTATCATCAGCATGCAGATCGACCGCAGGAGTCACTCTCTGTTCGTGGCCTTCACCTCATGCGTGGTCAAAGTCCCGCTGTCCCGCTGCGAGCGGCACGGCAAGTGTAAAAAGTGCGTATGCTTTCTCTCTATGTGCCCCGTTAGTACAGACCGCTCTACACGATTAACCCTCATGTGTGTCTCTCTCAGGTCCTGTATCGCCTCCAGGGACCCCTACTGCGGCTGGGTGTCCGAGGGCGCCTGTAAAGAAATCTCATCAGACTCGAAGTAAGCGGCTCATTCTCAGTCTGTGATTATAGACGGCGCGAGCCAAGCGCTGATGTCAGTGTGGTTTGAGCTGCTGGAGTTTCTCATCTGGAAAAGAGCGTTTGAGCCCAGAAAGCCTCCAGAACTCATCTCTTTATTAATATAGCGTATTGAACGCACAGCATGTTTCCGCCGTCACGTCACATTACTATTTCTGTTCTGATTGAGGTTCCTCTTCAGAAATGGAGCCGTTACGTGATCGGCTTGTGCAGTTTCTCTGAAGTGAAGGATTATGCGATACGGTCTGTGTCTGCAATTTAAAGGCTTTTGACTTGATGCTTTCCCTGTCATTTCAGAAAAAGCTTTTATGAAATGGGCCTTGAGAAAGAAGTAGGGTGGCTATCCATCCAGTCTGAGTTTTATAAAACCATGCCCACTCATTTGTTTTATACTTTGCACAATGGTATATAATATGTTATGTATGTTTAAGTTAATAATAAGTGATGTACATTCTAGATACAATATTGTCAATATGGAATGTTTTGCTCTATTTAACCAATCAATTCTTCTCCGATTAAAGCGGTGGTGTTTCATTCCTGTGTTTTTGAACAAATCAATGATTCAGTAAGCCATTCGTAAAGACAGCTGCTAAATTCGAAAACAAATACTAGTAAACTACTCTTACCATTTTTGCTTTTTTTTTCTTTCCATGGCATAAATAGTAAGAGTAGTATGCTAGAAATCAGCAAGTCACTTGCTTCGTTCCTGAATGAGTCATGGTTTTGAACGAGATCGGTTGAGCGTATCTTGTTGAATGTGAATCAATGACTCTCTCGTTAAGGACTGTCGCACATTATGGTGATAATAGTTCATCCTTAACTCAACAAGTATCATTTATCGTTCTATAGTCCGTATATTTATATTTACCACCATTCTCGAGCCTAGCTTAGTATTTATGCAGTTTAAAGCATTCATGGCATCTGTGAGCTGCATATAAAACAGTCAAAGAGGATTTGTGATGTGTTGCATTTAGGTGGGAAGGGCCACGTATACTGTCTTACAAAAATAATTGATGTATTCAGGAGGCGGACAAAGTACTCAACTCCATTACTTGAGGGAAAGTACAGATACTGCTTGTCAAATATTACCCCATTACAAGTAAAAGTTGTAAAGACAGATTTTTACTTAAGTAACAGTACAGAAGTACTTGCTTTTAAAAGAACTTAATACCAAAAGTAAATTTCCTTTTTTATGTCAATGCACTTTTATTGTTGTACGTAGTACTTGCAATACTTCTGAAGCAACATACAATACATTACACCTGCTGAATACACAGACTAGCTTGTAGTATCTTTGGAATAAAGAGATTTTAGAATGTTAAAAACCTATGGGGGGGGGGATTAACACCCCTACCCACCCTCACAAAAGCAGTATGGTAGTGATCTCACACAGCCCTGACAGTGTGTGTGCACACATCTATGTGTAGCCATTCCTCCACATCTGAACAGAGAGGACAGTGAAATCCTGTAAATACAGAATGATAAGGAAAAAAACAAAATCAAACCTGCTTTAAAACCCAGCAACACAACTGTAGCTGTATAACTTTTACAACAGCAACACTGATTTAACAAAAAAAGCAAAACAGCAAGACTTATTTTAAAAATGCTGTCTAATCGCTCTCACTGTACTTTGATGTCACACACAGAACAGTCTGCAGTGCTGCTTCAAGTCCAACACCTACTGTGTTTTATTAGGAGACGCACAACAGTTCTTCTGTAGCTTTATAGGTAATATTTTCAAAGTTACACAAATTTAGCAAAATCAGACAATATATATACCACAATATTAACTTCTTAGTATTGAATTGTTGTAAATAAATATCAAATTTGCAGCTGGTCAGTGTTCAAAAAAATGCTGGAAAATCATTCACATAGCCCTACAAGAGTGATTACTGATAAACTGTCTGAAATAAAAGAAAGTCAAGTTTAGAGAAGAAAAAAATCACCCACTAACTTTCAAAGCTACTTCATAGTAACGACTTTCTACTTCGAGGAACTTGATAGAAAATATGTGTAACTTTCACTCCCCTAATTTCTTGAGAAATGTAGGAAGTTAAAGTACATAGTTCCCAGAAAAAAAATAATTACTCAAAGTACCATTACCAGATACTCAAAAAGGTAATTAAGAATCAGAGATCAGAAGACAGAAAGAGCTTTATTGCCAAGTATGTTTGCACATACAAGGATTTTTTTATAGTGTCACAAGCTTCCAGTACAAGGAGACAACAACAACACACAGATAATAAAAAAATAAGATGTGAATAAAATACACATGCATAAATATAAAACACAAAAAAAGAATAAATTGTATGTACAGGTGTTCTATAGATAGAATAGGAATAAAATAAAGTTGTATACGGTGATTGCACATACGGTACTTTAATTGCACAATGGGAGAACATTAATTGTTCATGAGGTAGATTGCCTGGGGAAAGGAACTGTTCTTGTGCCTGGCTGTCCTGATATTCGGTGCTCTGTAACGCCAACCAGACGGCAAAAGTTCAAAAAGGAGATAGCTTGGATGTGATGAATCCAGAGTGATTTTCTGAGCCCTTTACCTCACTCTGGATGTATACAGTTCTTAGAGGGTAGGCAGGGGAGCACCAATAATCCTCTCAGCAGTCCGAACCGTTCTCTGTAGTCTTCTGATGGCTGATTTTGTAGCTGAACCAAACCAGACAGTTATTGAAGTGCACAGAACAAACTCGAGCCGGCCGGAGTATAACTGTTTCAGCAGCTCCTGTGGCAGGTTGAAGTTCCTCAGCTGGCAAAGGAAGTACAACCTGTGCTGGGCCTTTTTAACAGTGGAGTCAATGTGAGTGTCCCACTCCAGGTCCTGAGAGATAGTGGTGCCCAAGAACCTGAATGACTCCACTGCAGCCACATTGCTGTCCATGATGGTGAGTGGGGGGAGCGCAGGGGGGATTCTCCTGAAGTCCACGGTCATCTCAACAGTTTAGCGTGTTGAGCGCCAGGTTGTTAAGACTGCACCAGACAACCAGCTCTTTAACCTCCTATCTGTAAGCAGACTCATCATCGTCCTGAATCAGGCCGATGAGTGTGGTGTCGTCTGCAAAACTTCAGGAGCTTGACAGAGGGGTATTTAGAAGTGCAGTCGTTGGTGTAGAGGGAGAAGAGCAGTGGGGAGAGGACGCAACCCTGAGGGGTGCCAGTGCTGGTGGTGCGGTTGTTGGGTGTGAATTGACCAGTTCTCACTAGCTGTTGCCTATCTGTCAAAAAACTGGTGATCCATTGACGGATAGAGCTAGGAACAGAAAGCTGGGTTAGTTTGGTCTGGAGGAGGGTTGGGATGATGGTGTTGAAAGCGGAGCTAAAGTCCACAAACAGGATCCTCACATAAGTCCCTGTTTTGTCCAGATGTTGCAGGATGAAGTGCAGTCCCATATTGACTGCATCATCCACGGACCTGTTTGCTCTTTAGGCAAACTGAAGAAGATCCAGCAAGGGTCCAGTAATGTCCTTCAGATAAGCCAACACCAACCTCTCAAATGTCTTCATGACCACAGACGTTAGGGCAACAGGTCTGTAGTCATTAAGTCATGTAATTTTGGATTTCTTTGGGATGGAGATGATGGTGGAGCGTTTGAAGCAGGCAGGGACTGTGCACAGCTCCAGTGATCTGTTGAAGATCTTTGTGAAGATGGGGGCCAGTTGGTCAGCGCAGGTTTTCAGACAGGCTGGTGTCACACCGTCTGGGCCTGGTGCTTTTCTTCTCTTGTTCTTTCTGAAGACCTGGCGCACATCATCCTCACTGATCTGAAACATAGGAGTGGGGGAGAGGGGGGTTGCAGGATGTGTGAATGGTGTGAATGGTTGTGTGGAGAGGTTCAGGGCGGGTGTGGGGTTAAGATGGGAGTTTCAAATTACAGAAAACTATTCAGGTTCTTCAGAATAGTTGTGATGCCTCGTCTGGGGATGGTGTCTGGTAGTTGGTGAGGTCCTAGCCTTTCCACACTGATTGCAGGCTTCATTGCCCGAAAATGTGGTCTAGGTTTTTTTAGCGTAGTTCTATGGCACAAAACTTAAGTAAATGTATTTAGTTACTGTCCGCCTCTGCATTTATTGAATAAATATATGAATTTACGTTTAATACGGTTAGACAATTTCTCCTTACAAAGGTTAAAAAATGTCCCTGGAAATCAGTTTAAGGGGGAAAATATCGTCCCTCAATGGAATTTTTTATTTGCTTTCTGGTGTTATAGAATTGGCCACCCTATGAAGTTTCTCATCTGAGCTCTGATCTGCTCATGGCTCTGTTCATGTGTGTTTAAGGAGTTCTCGTGATTCCTGAGGTTCAGATCACATCTGAGCTCGGTTTCGTTCTCATCAGCGGTCTCATCTCTGAGATTATGAAGCTCTCGCTGGATGCTCGAGAGTTGAATGATAACAGGCCTCTCTTCATTACAATCCAACCAGCATCAGTGAAACTTCAGAAAGAAACTTCTGTGTTTTATTCTATTCACGTCACGTTGGATCCTGTTTTCTGCTCCATTTCTCATGCTTTGTTTGCCTGACATTCATTCACCAAGTACTTAATTAATAGTTTGTTTGAAAATGTTCTTGAAGATTGAGTCATGAGTGTGAGATGGAGGTTTGAAGTCACTGCTCACGGTGTGTGTGTGTGTGTGGGGTGTGTGTGGGTGTGTGTGTGTGTGTGTGCGTGCGTGCAGTGCCGTTCGAGCAGGAAGTGGAAAGGGCAAGACACAGAACTGGACTCGGGCGACTGCAAAGTAAAGCATGAACCCGTTTACGCAGTGCTGGACGCTCCTCGACACAGCTACACGACTAACACACCCACAGACTCTCTCTCTCCCACACACACACACAAACACACACAAACAAACACACACACTCTCTCTCTCACACACACCACACACACACACACAAAACACAGAATATCTCTCTCACACACAGACCTCCACACAACACAGACTCTTCTCTTCACACACAAACACAACACACACAGACTCACACACAACAGGACTCTTCTCTCTCACACACAGACTCACACACACACACTTCTCTCTCACCACACCACACACACACACAGACTCCACACACACACAGGACTATCTCTCTCACACACACACACAGACACAGACTCACACAAAGACAGACACACTCTCTCTCTCACACACACACACACACACACACATAACACACTCACACACACACACTACACACACAGACTCACTCACACACCTCACACACACACTCACTCACTCTCTCTAACACCACACAATACACACAACACACACACACATATCCACACTTGTCAGACCAAAGACTCGTGCACACCAGGAACCAACAGCCAGACACAGCCGGACGAAAATAGTTTGTCATCTGACGCTTTAAATTGCTTAATTTTCCACGCAGTAGGAATTTGCGAATTTAGAATTTTGCATGGGGCGAAAAAACTTCGGAGCACAGATTTCGCTCCATTTTCAAATTGGACGGGTATCTGACTGCTCAAACGACAGAAACATTGGGTTTATTATTAGCGTGCGTCGGTTAGCGTCTGGTGCTTTAAATGCTCAAGACTTTAATATCGGTGGATTTGATGGCTACCGCAGGTGTTTTTTGTTCATGACAGTGATTCCTGGATATCGTTCAGGAGCATCTTCATCGGTGTCGTACGTTACAGCGTAGTGTGAACTTGATTGTGATTTGGATGGCTAAATCCGGTTTATCGTGATCATCATTGGTGGTGAAGAGTCTTCAGGTCTTAAGACGCACTCGAGTTATTTCTGAGCTCTGGTATGATGTTGTTAAATGTTCTGCTGCCATGTGTCGTTACATTAACTCAGTAATAAATTATCTGTGTGTGTGAGAGAGAATTACATTTCAGCCAATTAACACGTTTTTGTCATTTGTCTCCAGATTCGTTCGTGGCTCTCAATGGTGAGTACAGCTCTTCTTCTCTCTCTCTCTCTCTCATCGTTATCGGACTCTCTGTTGGCGAATGTTTAATTTCTCTGACTGCGTTTTCTTGTAGAGCATCAGCGCAGGCAGCAGGGTGTGAGCGATATTACCCAGAATGCTGCGCGCGGTCAGTGTCTCCAGTGTTTCCCGTGTGTAGATGTAGTTAGAGACGCTCTGACCTTTCATTCCCTAATTGGATGGATCTCTGCGTTTCATAGAGCAAAGGATTGTGGGTTAGAGACAGTCGAATGCAGATGACTGTTTACAGAGAATAAACACTCAGGGCTTCTCCCAAGACCAGCAGAAATTATTCATGAAATACAATCAGGTTAAAAAAACACACACACATGATTGACAGCCCTCCCCCGGCAGCCAGAGTGAATCTGATTGGCTGAAGCAGCCAGAGTCGATCTGATTGGCTGAAGCAGCCAGAGTCGATCTGATTGGCTGAAGCAGCCAGAGTCGATCTGATTGGCTGAAGCAGCCAGAGTCGATCTGATTGGCTGAAGCAGCCAGAGTCGATCTGATTGGCTGAAGCAGCCAGAGTCGATCTGATTGGCTGAAGCAGCCAGAGTCGATCTGATTGGCTGAAGCAGCCAGAGTCGATCTGATTGGCTGAAGCAGCCAGAGTCGATCTGATTGGCTGAAGCAGCGATTGTGACCTACATATCACATGCGCTGGTGTTTATTGGTGATATTTTCTCCTGAGCTTCATTAGCGTCTGTGTGTCTGTCTCCAATTCATTTATTCTGTGTTTGATGTTGTCTTCTCTCTGTTTCCTTCATAAACCGTGTCTGTTTAGCTTCATAAGCACATATTCCTCCGTCCAGACTCGTATGTGTGTCATCGTCCTCGCCGGCTCTTCCTCTGGCTGTGGAAAATGAATTATAAAATAGAGCTGTCACACTAATCTCGCGGCCCGTGGCGCTTTCTTAAATAAATCATGTTAATGACTGCGACTGGGAGACGATCGATCCGGACGAGACGGACGATAAACAACGAAGCACAGAAAGAGAGTTATCTGTGCGTTAAGACCAGTTAACTAGTGCCAGAGATTCTATCAAACCCTTGACCTAAAAGATTTACCTGAGATTGAGTTCATATTTCAAGAAATTAAATTATTTGCAGTTGTAGATGGCAGTATTGTTGGTATTGTTAACACAATTATATAGCTCTAACCAATCTATTAATATGAATGTATTATTATATTATAAATATTATTATAAATTAAAAGAGATTCTTAATATTTCAATTAGAAATGAACTGTAAATATTAATATTATAATATGATGTATAAAGGAAAATAGTAATCTTGCTTCATTTATTGTTTTGTTTTATTTCAAGATGTTTTTTAAAGATATATAGTTTAAGGATTAAGAGTTAAAATTTTTTAATAACATTCCTTAATTTAAATCTATATATTATATAATATATACAAATAAATGATAGATTATAAAAAGACAGCATGTCATCAATGTGGTATTTGTATTTTAGAGAAATTGATTTCATTATTTGTCAGCTTTTCACGACCTCGAGAACCCACTTTAGAGAACGGTGTACGTAGAGTACGCTGTAGCGTTTGTTAGTGTTGACGAGCGGTGTTTAACTCTAGTATCAGTATTTGTTTTTTATTCATCGGATTGCAGTGAGGGTGTTCGTATTAGTATATGTCATTGCAACAATTGGTTTTAATTTCACGTAGTCAAAGTATGAAGCAATGAGATCAGCTACTCGTAGTGAGTTTAGTAATGGAGTTTATTAGGTGATTATGTTGCAGCTTACTCTGTTATTACAGGCAATAATCCGCAAACATCAATCACGGGGACGTGAGACTATACTGATTGGAGGGTGAGTGATGTGAGAGATGTGTGTGTTGTGTCTCAGAGAGATGTTGATGTGTGCTGTGCTCCAGCAGGCCTCCTCACCACCGTCCCTCCTCCGGCCCCCGGGGGCCCGCTGCTCCGGGGCCGCATGGTCAAGCCGAAGGAGGCAGAGCCGCCGGGTGATCAGAGCGACCCGTATGTGTCCGCTCCTTCAGACACGCAGCAGGAGAGCGCCGGTAAGCCTGGGAACGATCGTCCTGTGGAGGAAACCAGCTGCTTCCAGCGTCTGCAGCGTCAGCACACGAGCCTGAGCTCCGTACGGCGCGGGACACACGACACTGCGTCACACCAAACCGTCACAGATAGTCCAGAGATTCAGTTCAGTGCTGCTCAGTATCAATGCAAACTCAGCCTAATGACATTTTTATATTTACACTGATGCATTTATTCAAAGCAGCTTACTTTGCATTCAAATCAAACCCGTGACCTCGGTGTCGAGTTACTGTTTGAGAAATTGCAAATATGCTCTATTTTACTCAATGTTTCTAAATTACAGCATCGGTCTCATTTGAGCGCGTCGCATCTGTGTTTCACGTGTAACTGAACGTTACTGTAGTCGCCGTGCGTAAAGAGCGTGTAAAATCTGGACGCTCACTCAAACTAAAGCAATAAGCCCCAAGAAACCGTGGTTTACAAGTGAATTTATAACAGTGCTAAAAAACCCACGTAGCTGTTATAAAATTCACGGAAACCACGGCTTTCACGGGCGGTTAGTTGCTTTTGATAAAACAGTTATTCAAGTATTGCATACTACGTAGTAAGTTTCACAAATAAACGGAGCAAATAAAGAGGAGACTGATATTAATAAAAACATTATTCTTTCACCAAACAATGTAGCTCCTCAGAAACAGTTGTGGTTGCTACAAAGTGGTTGCCGAGCAACACACAAACGTAAACAAAGGTGTGTGTTACTTTGTAGCGTCATTTACAACAGCTTCAGACGCGGCTCAGCCAATCAGAATCGAGGACCGGAACTATCCATTTTATAACAATTTAAGCAGTGTTCTTTAGTTTCAATCGAGATATATTTGTAGTTTTTGAAGGAAACGTTTGAATATTTTATTTTAATCTGATGGTTAACATATATAGACATATATACGTTATATAGTTTTATTAATTGTATTTCAGTTTGAGTTATTTTAGTCCATCAAGTTAAACTCGTTTCTTTTTTTCTTTGCGAACTAGTTGAATTAAACTAAGTTAAATTTTTTTATATTTTATTTAATTTCAGTTAACATTTACTTTTATTTGAAGTATCATTTTTTATGGTTTTTACAATTAAATTGAATTTTTGTAACTCTAATTATCCTGCATTTAACATCATCCGGCTTACAGTATGAGCGTTTATCGATCGATGCGCGTGATCGAGTGTTACAGACGACAGCAGCGCTGAGCTCATTAGCAAACAGCAGCGTTTAATTGACATTGATTATCAGTAACTCAGCGGTTAATCTCCTGACAGACACGAGTCGTGAATCTCTCTGTATGTGTGCTTTAGCACTGGAAGCGATGGATGAATGAAGGGAACGGTGCGTCTGACGCTCGCTGGAAGCAGTTCACGTGTTCAACACACAATGCTGGCAGAAACGCATCACTGCTGACGTCTGAGCCTCGGTTACAGCGGTTACCGTGGTTACCGCGGTACTGCACCGAGGCTCACACATCACATCAGCTTCTTCTCGAAGGCTTTATTCTTCATTTGATGATTGAATATGGGTTCTGCTTGAGCTGTGTGATTATATTGTTTGCTTTATGATGCATGGCTTTTCTGTTCACTGCTTTTGAATTTTTTCAGACTTTTGTGGCAAAACGCATCTGCCTCACACGGC
This sequence comes from Sinocyclocheilus anophthalmus, assembly GCA_018155175.1. Classification (NCBI taxonomy): domain Eukaryota; kingdom Metazoa; phylum Chordata; class Actinopteri; order Cypriniformes; family Cyprinidae; genus Sinocyclocheilus; species Sinocyclocheilus anophthalmus. The sequence continues at coordinate 80,283 of JADLZN010004428.1, forward strand.
CAGATCTTTTCCTTTCTGCTAACATATTAACACGCTCATGAGATTCCATGAAGGCCCATCCCCCTCCCTCCTGCTGTGTGTCAGTGATGTGCTGTGAACATACTTCACCACGACATCAACAAGAAATAGTCAAGGTCAACTGTGGTTTTCGGTGGAAAGGAGAGACTCAATGATGGAAACTTCATTAAAGATGAGAATTTCAGATCTACAGAAGACAACAGTGTTCATTATTCACATAAATCAGATCTATGTTGATGTAGATTTGGTTCAGTAACCGAAAAATGTATTCATATGAAACAGCAAATTCAATTTCAGCTGTAAAAGCAGTAGTTTGATTATCAGATCAATTCAGTTTCATGTATTTAGTTTAAACTGTCAAAATGTGCAAATTCATTCAGAAACACCAAAATAGAAAAATATTTTGTTTTTAAAGGGGTCATATGATGTTGCTAGAAACAACATTATTTGGTGTAATGAAATGTTTACGCGGTTTAAGGTAAAAACAAACACATTATTTTCCATATACTGTACATAATTTTTTCTCCTCTATGCCCTGCTTTTCTGAAACACGTCGATTTTTACAAAGATCATCGGTCTAAAAAAGTGAGGTGTGCTCTGATTAGCCAGCTACCCAGTGCATTGTGATTGGCCGAACAAAGCAAGCACTTGTCGGAAATGTAACGCCCCTTACCATACTGTGAGGATGCCCTGTGTCCGGCCGGAGCGACGAGACAAGAACATTAAAACTCATTATAAACGAGGCTTTTGTTGCATTCAGTGGGGACATAATTATTGATTATAATTACTTATACTGTCTTTTATGCGTTGCGTTGCATCGCGCCACGTAAACATAAACAATGTCTGCATTTGTGATCGGAGAATGACAAACAACAAGCGCTACTCTTACTGCGCAACATCAAGTTTGATCTATCAGCGGACAACGAAAAACACAGCTGGCCTAGCGTGAGGGGAACAGCCCCGGACTTAGGTGGCGCAGGCCGGGATAGAGTGACTGAGCGGCGGATCGGCTTCGTTCACGGTGAAAGCCGATCCGGCGATCTGCAGCGTGAAGTTGATGTATTTCCTCATTGACCAGCACGGATCAGCTCCAGCATGATGAAGCAGATACCGTGTCTTTTGGAAGGCCACAAAGTAGTTTCGCTTTCACAACGAAAAACACAGCGTCTTCACAACATGGCGGCAGCAGCAACAACAATACTACAGCGAGAATAAAAAGTACGCCTTCTTTCTTTGCGTGAACATAAGGGCGACGTTATGCAAATCTTCCCACAAAGTGAAGTAGACATGTGGGGCCGTGTTTAAACGAGCAGTTTTAGGTAGGCGTGGTTGACTCTGAACTTTTATAAAGAATATCTCTTGGATTTGAGACTTTAGTCGCTGTTGAAAACTTTACAGATCTTCTTATTGCACCAAGAGCTTGTAACACTCCAAAGGAAAGGAAAAATTTAAATCGCATCATAAGACCCCTTTAAAACATGAATCATTTTTCAAAGATTTTGAGATTGTAGCCAAAGCTTTTACTGAATACTAAAAAATGACAATCTTATTACGTTAAATATTATTAATTACAGAATGTACTCATCTTAAAAAATAATATGTATTATTTAAATGATAAAGTAGGTCTGTATCATAGTTGTAGGGATTTACACTGCCTTTTAATGGTGGTAAATAGGACTATAATAAATTATTAATAAATTTGAAAAGCTGTATTAATGTGAAAGTCTATTTATTATTGCCTTCCTGTAATGCCCAAAATCACAATCTAATTAAGAATTATGTAATATATTATTAAATTAACATAATTATTATCAGAGTATTATTAATGCTGTAACTAGACTGTCCAAAACATTGGTATTCTTTTTTCTTCTCTCATTTGATTTGTGGCGTCATGATTTACTGATGTTTGGATGAGACTGTCCGGTTGAGTGAAACCGTGGTGTTCACAGTACATTTGAGTGTGTGTGTGTTGTGTTGTGTGGCAGAGACGAGAGTGTGTGTGTGTGTGTGTGTGCGTGGTGTGGTGTGTGTACTCTCCTGTCCTCCACCATCTGCTGCCATTGTGATTCCACAGGACCTTCATCCTCCCGATGGATCGTTCCAAGGCTGAACCTTTACTGTAGCCACAGCGTTTGACTAACCTTAATCTAGTGTATCTCACCTTCCTCCCGCTCAACCAGTAGACATCTCTCTTCTCCTCGATCTCCTCTCTATCTCTCTCTCTCTCTCTCTCTCTTCTCGCTCTCTCTCTCTCTCTCTCTCTCTCTATCGCTTCCTCTCTCTCTCTCTCTCATATCTATCTATCATGCAGACCTTGGGGCCCTTGCTCGCCCCCATCCTACCTGTGTCTTAATTATGTTGAATTACAGACTCACACACACACACACACAGGAGCGTCTCTGGTGTTCGTGTTTCTGCACACACACACACACACACAAACAGCAGTTGGCTCAGTGTGACGTGATGTCATGCGTGCGCGGCGAACACTGTTCAGGATGGCAACGGCTTTCAAACCGCCCGCAGCCACATTTGGCATTTGTTCCTTTTGTTGCAGTGGACATCCGGAGACTGAATCAATTTCACATGATCATTGTTCACGTAATTCACACGAGTCTTGATTCATATATCAGCCACAAGTACATCTTTCCACCATGAGTTTCTGCAGTAAACCATCAGCATGTGTGGTTAGATAGAATGTGTGATTGTGGGCGCTTTTATATTGTGTAATACTATTACAGCTGTATTACTATTTTGAATTGGTATATTTTAAGTTTTCATTTTCGTGCTTTTGTCATTTTATTAAGTCATCAAGTGTTAATTTGTGTAGAGCTTTTCACCGATTGCAAATGTTTGGACACAGCCAATTTAACAGAGAAAATTACGTTCTACAATATGTAAGCGGTATAGCGTATCAGGTGTGACCGTCAGTATGCCATATGCAGAAATTCGAGAAATCCCCAATTTAAAGACGTAATCAAACAGACGATGAAAACTATTAACAGCAATTATTATACAATGCAATCAAACTTATAGCAAAATGTAGTAGTTCTGTAAGTTGTTTCAGGGTTGGCCTCATGAGGTCCTCTGAGGGGTTGCTTCATCTCTTCTCAGGTGTTCTGGATCCTGACTGAAGCTTGTGTAAATCCTAGTTCTCCCGTGGCAAAAGACAGAGAAACAAATTCAAACATAATTAGCGTAGCTGCTGTTACAACCAAGCAAAAATGATTTGTTTAAACCAAACTAACGAATAATAATGTGCATATGATTAGATATAACTGCAGTAAAAGAATATGAGATGCATTATTTGAATGCTTGGCCAAAGAGATGTGTCTTTAATAGATTTAAACAGAGAGAGTGTGTCTGAATCCCGAACGTTATAAGGAAGGCTATTCTAGAGTTTGGGAGCCAAATGCAAAAAAGTTTTACCTCCTTTAGTGGACTTTGCTATCTTGGGTACTACCAAAAGTCCAGAGGTTTGTGACCTTAGGGAACATGATGGATTGAGCATGATAGAAGACTAGTTAGATACACAGGAGCTAACCCATTAAGGGCCTTATAGGTAAGTAATAATGTTTTGTAACTGATACGGAACTTAACAGGTACCCAGTGCAGAACACGGAGACTGTCAAATTGGGGTAGGGTGAAATATGATCCATATTTTCTTGACCTGGTAGGACTCTAGCCGCTGCATTTGGACTCTCGTAGCTTGTTTATTGAACGGTGCAGAGACCAACAGTAGCAGTTGCATTCAATAGTCCAGTTAGAGGTCATGAATGCATGATGAATATGGGCTTTATATCTGCCCAATGACACAAAACAGGTCTCATGTTTGTAAGGCAGCCTCTTGGCATGTTTCCAGCTGGCGCAGGTGTTTTTGTAATAGTGGGAAATCGATTACAAACAGACATAGTTGCTCTCTTCCCTAAACGACCCAGCTTTTTGACTGTAGAGGCAGTAACTCAGTGCCTCGGAGTACGTATGCCAATATTTGTACTCCACGAGGAGTTCTGTGTGCTTGTCTTTTGGTCAATCAGTAATTCTCTCTGTCTTCTCGAAGTTCAATAAGAGGTTGCGAAATTAGAATATTTGCAACCCTCTATTTGTTAGGCTAGAGTATGTCGAAGTCTTCATATGTCTCTTGTGGAGTGATATATAGTGCTTATCATCGGCATAAATGTGGAAACTTAATGCCCCGTCTTTTTATATAAATTACCTCCAACAAGAGACAGCAACAGGTATACCGAAAACCGCAGAGGACCTCAGCCGACAGATACTGTCGTTAGGTCAGCTCCATGTTTTCTGGTCGTAGCTTGAGGAGGACTCCACTATGAGCGGGGCGAATCACTCCCCAGATGACCACAGGTGCTTGTGAATCGTGTTGTGTGTGTGTGGGCTCTCCTGGTTTGTAATGGTGTGTTGTGCTGAGACTAAAACCTATGTCAGAGCATGCGCGGTTCCTCATCACATTAATGAATAGAGTTTATATAGCGGCAGCCGTGAATAAGACGCAGATATAATTCCTTTATACACTGACCTCAATCTGGAGACAAAGCCTTTTAAAACACCCACGGCCTGATCCACACACATAATCAGCTGTTTACCGCTGCAAAAACACTGTTTACCCTGGTACCGCTGCTCATTTACTCTGTCAGTCACGGCTGTTATGATAATCTGTGTTTTCTGATGCTGTTCTGAAGGTCAGGGAGTTAAACAAGCGGAAGAATACTAGTAGTGAATGTGTGTTTTTCCACATCAGTTAAACTCTCTACAGCGAGTCCTCGGGACATTGGCCTCCGGTTCATTCTGAGTGGAGATATTTCATTTATTACATAATGATATTTGCACACACCACAAGATTAACTGTCACTGCCAGCGTCTCCTCAGACCTTAAATCATCTCATCTAGATGGTAAAAAGGTGAGATGTAATGAGCGGTGTGATATTTAACATGAGCTCATGCCGTGTGCTGTGAATGCAGACACATTTAATGAGCTGCTTCTGATGTTTTAATGCTCATGGATTAGGCAGGTAGGTGCCACCAAAGGCCTCCTAGAATATCACGAAGGGCTCAGACATTTACCTGATGAAAGATTTAATTGTTTCTCTTTAAACAATGTCAGGGTCGAGGCTTTTGAAACGCATCTCACAGATAAAGGCAGCAGTGTGTGAGTGTGTGAGCATGTGTGTGTGTGGGATGAGAGAATTGTGTGGGGTGTGTTGTCCTGCTGTGTGTGGAGTGTGAGCATGTAGGCTGCTGTCGTGAGTGTGGCATGTATGTGTGTGTGTGTGTGTGTGAGGGTTGGGTGTTAGGCTGGGTGCGATGCGTGTGTGTGTGTGTGTGTTGAGTGGAGCATGTGTGTGTGGGGGGTCTGTGTGGCTGTGTGTGTGTTTAGTCTGTGTGTGTGTGTGCTGGTGTAGGTGAGAGGTGTGTGTGTGTGTTAGGTCTGTGTGTGTGTGTGTGTGTGTCGTCAGTGTTTCAGTAGGTGGGTCGTGTGTTTAGTCTGGTGCGTGAGTGTGGTGTGGTAGTTGTGTGTTGTGTGTGTGTGTGTGGTGTTGTGTGTGTGTGTTGTGTGTGTGAGCAGAATATTCACGCGTCTCAGTCTCACGCAGGAATCGTCTTATTCTGCTGGCACACTGGTCGGTGGTGAGGGACTTTACCATGCCCCCCGCTGCTCTACCGGATTTGTCCGCGTGAGAGCTCTAACCTACGAATCACTGGTCCGGCGTGCGTCTGACTGACATGAAAATGTGCAACTGGGTGGACTGCCCCGTGAGATTTGTTCCACTGGCGATTCGCTACGCGCACCGCCTGTGCGGGAAAACCCCATAACCAACGCCCCTTAACCCCAGGCGTCTTTGAAGGACTGGATTTTCCTCGGTGAGTTTGGACCACTCCACCCTGATTGGATCCAGCCTCAATCAAACCAGCCGCAGTGTCATTTAGTTGTAAGACCTCGCACACCCCCCTTTCAACATTGATGGAAACAGTCAGATCTGGTGAGGATGATATAGTGAACATGAAGAATTGGTCATTATTGCTCATCACTTGCTGCTGATGCACAGATCCGTGTGCTGTCTTGCTACACAGCCTCCTTTGGTACGTCTCCGAGGGTTTGCCTGATTTAGTGCATGTCAGTTTGCACAAACTTCACACAGGTGTAGAGAATCATTAAACTAGCAGCTGATCCACGAATCAGAAGCACACAAAGACACCCCACCGTCGGAACTATGCTTCGCTTTAACATCATTGCTTTTAGCACTATGTACAAACACATCATGTATTGCTTCTGTTTGATATTTTGCTGTGATATTTTCTCTAATACTCCAGGATGTACGTGAGCAGTTTTATAAAATAGAATAACGACGATTTCTCAAGGGTATGGTACAGTAGACGCATGAAAGAGACGCTTTAAAACATCAAACACACTGTGAGGAAGAGCGTCTCCTGAGAGTGAAGTTAAAAAGAGAGAAGCACCCCTCAGATCTTCCCAGCCAGACGCGTGACGCCGTTTTGTCATCTCAGAGAGAGACTCCTTCAGAAGATCCAGAGCGCTTCGTATACAGCCCACAGAAGAGGAATATGTAGCCACGAATATTCAAAACGATAGGAGACTCAAGAGTCCATTAAACGCTGTAAAATCTCGACCCACACTATCCATGCGGTCCGTGTGTGTGTTAATGTGTCCGTACTCCCCACTGAATGGCTGTAACACACTTCTGCCTCGTCTAATGGATTAGCTTTTATGAGGCGAACTTCGCTTGTTTGACCATATTGTCAACACACTTGGCTATTTGCGCTCAAGTGCGAAGTCTCGCGCAGCCTCACCTGAGTGTATTATGGTACTGGAGTTTCTGCTGAGCATTTTGTGCTGTGTGGTGTTTGGCTGAGCGACTGGGCCTGTCCCTATACCCTTTATCAGCCGAGTGCCATATGTAACGCCATTTGATTGTGCTAAACATCTTGCTTCTCACTATCAGTAGTGACAGTGGGCGCACTCTCCCCAGGACACATCGCAGCCTCAATCCAGCGCGTTTCCATGACATGCGCCTTGCTGTTCTCGTTATGCAGTTAAAAACGACCCGTAGACATGCCCATGCTGCTCAGGGAAGATTCCCCACAGAACAGCTTTCCTTGGGACCGGCCACGTGCACCGCCAAATCCCTGCAAGGCGTCGCCACGGACCCTTAGAAAAGTTGACACTCCTTTCCCCCACATTAAGTTGTACCATAAGGAATCGCCGTCTTCATGCCCTAATGCTGCGCAGCAGATGCCCCGAAAACCGTGAACTGCCAACAGACTATATATTCACACTACCCTCTTAGTGCGTGTGCATCGAACAACCTCTGGAACTGTCGTGCATATGGACTGGCAAACAACCGAGTGAGTACAAAGCAGATTTGTAGGGCAAGACCGTGGCTTCTACTTCACGCAAGAGTTCCAGTTTTGCATTTGGAGAGCACCGGTCGAACGCTTTAAAATGTGTTGCGCAGCACAACCACCTCTTGTTGCAGGAGCCGGGGAGTGCATTAACAGGTGAGGAGTACCAACGAGACCGCGATCAGATGGTTCCAGTCAATCGGCACTGGCCTCGGCCATAACATCGCTTTGTCAGATTGGGCGGGGATGTTCCTCATGGGCACGTGGTTACTGCGTGTGCGACCCTCACGCCGGCGGGGACTATTTCGATACGAGCTGCACCTACCAGGGGCGCCGCAAAGACACACGGAACTCGGTTCACAGTCCCAGACGGGGATCCATGACCCAGCGAGGGTCACCCGCTAGAATAGGTGGGCTGTCTTTGAGAGGTCGAATGAGCCAAGGGACGGAATTCGGGAGACAGACGCCATTCTGAACCCACAGATAGTCCATGCTATGATCGGAGTCGCTTGGCCGTGGATAGAGCATAGAAATGCTCACATCCACAGCTGACCAGACTGGGATAGGGGAATACGCTCGCCTCCACGGCTGCACGACGTCGCCAATCCACGGGTCCGCACTGCACGGGCCCACCGGACGCAAAAAACCCGGTCACAGATGCAGTATGCGAGTGGGGAGCGCAACCAGAACCTCTGATCAACGCCTGAAGCCCACAAAAGACTTGCCATCCGCGGGCCTCGTGTGGTCATCCGGACGGATTTGGCCCCTCTGCAGGCGTGAAATTGTCTGTGGGCCACTGAATATCCCCAAGTGTTGTGGTGCTGCCTTCTGCTGCCCAAACATCAGCATGAGGATGCATAGAGCAAACAGCATTCGCGGAGAGCTCGCCATGTACGAACGGCCGCCACACTGGTTACAGTACAAGTCCCTAAAGAGCCAAAGTTGGCGAATGTGGGAGAAGATGGAGCACCACCAAGAGTACCCTCATGCTCCGGAGACGGATGTCTATACCTGAGCGAAGTGATAACAGCATGCCGTCCAGCAGGTTGTGATTGGGCAAGGTGCTGGAGTGTGCGTTTCGTCCGTTCTTTACAGGCTTGGCGGCTAGCCCGGACCTCGGGCCTCAGTGAAACAGCGACAACACAGCCCAACTTGTCCCAACTCAACCATCAGGTCCAGTTGATCCGAACAGTTTTCAGTGTGCGAAGACGCCTCCTCCGCCCGCTCCGCAGCGGGTGGACTCCATGCACGTCACCTCTCCGCCGCCGATCCTCGGTCTGTCGCGCCATCCCAGCCTGAGCTCATACGGCTCTCTCCCCAGGCATCTCAAACCTGACGTTCCTCCTAAACCGAATCTGGTGTCCCTTTCCACAAAAGCCAAGTCCGGGGACTC
>JADLZN010004429.1:0-11227 GCA_018155175.1 Sinocyclocheilus anophthalmus
CTTTTGTTTGTCTGTCTGTCTGTCTCTCTCTCTCTCTCTCAGCTGTCTGTCTTTCTGTCCTCTCTCTCTCTCTCTCCGCTCTCGCTCTGTCTGTCTGTTTGTCTGTCTGTCTCTATCTGTCTCTCTCTCGCGCTCTCTCTGTCGTCCGTCTGTCTGTCTCTCTTCTCCTCTCTGTCTGTCTGTCCTGTCTTTCTCTCTCTCTCTCTGTCTGTCTGTCTGTGTCTGTCTGTCTGTCTGTGTGTGTATGTATGTCTGTCTGTCTGTCTGTCTTCCTGTCTGTCTGGCGGTCTGTTTGTTGTTTGTCTTTGTTCTGTCTGTCTGTCTGTCTCTCTCTCTCTCTGTCTGTCTCTCTCTCGCTCTGTCTGTCTGTTTTGTCTGTCTTGTCTGTCTGTCTCTCTCTCTCTCTCTCGTCTGTCGTCGGTCTGTCTGTCTGTCTTCTTCTGTCGTTCTGTCTGTCTGCGGTCTGTCCTGTCTGTCATTCTTTCTGTCTGTTGTTTCTGTCTGTCTGTCTGTCCTGTCTGTCTGTCTGTAATACTTTCATCTAATCTGTTTTTTTCTTGAAACTTTAGCAAAGCTATAGTATAGTGTTGTGATATCAAATGGCTCGTGTTTGTCTGTTGTTCCTCTGACGTCATCATCTCGTTGGGTCTCACTGGCGTTTGAGTGTCTGTCATCTGCTTTGCTTCATGTCCTGTTTGCTCTCCTCATCCTCAGTATCAGTCATTAGCAGACGTCTGTTTTCTCTGAACAGCCCGGTTTTATTTTCTCTTCCGTTATGAAAGAGTTTTCAGACAGAAGCGAGGCTCGCGGTAGGACTGGGATTTTCGGCTCATTAACATGTAATCTCGGCTCCTGGGGCCTGGAACGCGTTTGTTTCATTTCCTGCTTCTGGTTTAGTTGGAGCGTTTCTGATGTGTTGCAGCATAAAGCCGGCGGTCTCAGAGCGCATTACTGCACTGCGCGTGAATACTGACACACATGATTCACAGAATGAATGGATGTGTTCAGTGTAGAGAGTGTGCTGCATCTTTAACTATCTCTTCTTGTTAAACGTCTGATTAAATTAATCAAACATCATCATAATGGGTTTCTATACTTAAGGTAGAATGATAACACTCTAGTTTATTGACAACTAGTAGTTAGAGAATACTCATTATCTGGTTAAAGTGTTTGGTACAGTGACTTTATAAAGTATTTGGACACTTCAGTCACACACATAAATGACTCAATGTCACTGCATCAGATATAAAATATATTTGTTTGTGGTTAATTAGTGGATGATGTTGTTAATTAATGGGATTCTCTCTATCTGTGGTTCCTCTGAACATCCACTAAAAATCACCAAAACACAGCTGATTCAACCATCTCATTTTCAGTATCAGAGATCCTATATATATATTTTTTTTAGGTTTATAATTTTTTTTTTTTGGACTTTCAGTTTAATTTATGTACAGTTTTTATAATTTTTTGTTTTTAAATGTGTCTGTATCATTTTTTAAATTAATATATTTTTCCATTTTAGTATATTTTGTGCAGCAAGTTATTATACAGGCATTTTTGCGTGGGGGCAACTAGCTGCAATTTTATTTAGTTATTTTTTAATAGTTTTTTATTTTATTCAGTTACATTTAGTTCAGTTAAAACCTATTTTATGGGTTTGTGTTTTAGCCACTATATAATCCTGATCCAACCATTTAGACCTTCCGCATAATGAGAACTAACATTATGAAGGAACAATCCTGTCTATAACGACACTTACAAAGACATTCCGCCCGTTTATAAATGTGACGAGTTTATAGACACTTCCGAGGTTAATGTATGTTTCTGCTGTGTCCTAGTCTGATGTGTGCGTCCGTGTCTGGATCTGTGTTTGCTCAGACCTGTGTGTGGTGTGTGTGTGGAATCTCCTCATCCGGGCGGAACTCCAATCAACACAGCGACAGTCTGTACATGCACTAGACCACAGTATAGACTTTTCGTGCTGTATCCTGACGCTTGTAGAGACCGCTTGTTTGGATCCTGATGCTGAGGTTGTGTGTGCTGCGGCAGGCATTCGCTTGTGCTCTAGCCGCGCTTCTGCTTATACACCTTTGATTGCAACATGCTGTGTCTGCGTCCGTGTTGTTTTACAATCATTGAATACTACTAGTTTTTATTAATCTTTTACATGTTTTTTATTTTATTCATGTTTTCTTTTTTATCCCAGTTAAAGTTTGAGTAATTGTGTTGTTGTTTTTGACCTTTTTTATAGTATTATTTGTATATGTTGGTTGTAAGTTTTTAACTAATTTCGTTCAGTTTTAGTTTTTAGTTTTAGTCCGTTTTAATTACTGAAAGAGAAATGTTGCTTTGGACAACTAATGCTAAATTAATGTTTTTAGTTTTATTAAATTAGTTTCCTTTTTAGTTGTTTTTAATATGAGTACTTAATATTTAATTAAATTTGTATTATATAAATGTATTTAATAATTATTTTATATAATTTTAGATGATTTTAATTGTTCTGTTATTTTATTGATAATATTTTATTAGTAATTTTATTTAGTGATTTTATTTCAGTTAGTAACTTTAATAACCCTGGTCTGTCACTGTTGGATGGCTTTGTTTGTAATTGTCTCTAACAGTCTGGTTAAAATAAGCCAAAGTCTCACTGAAACATCATTATGTGTGCATCATTGTTCTGTTTTATTGATTAATGCAAAGTTCAGTATTACAGGCAAAAATTAGGAAAACTAGCACTGCATCACTTAACCAGCTTCATGTTCAGACTCAGATCTTCTGTAGAAATCACTCAATATTGTACGGTGGTACAAGCATCAATAATTATAGCTTCTTTAGAGCTTTTAGAGCAACAAACCGTGAATCACAGTGAATCCATCACGATCACGCCCTAGACCAGTTACAATGATTTCTTTTGTAAACTTTGTGAGAAAAATTGACTTTGCAAACTTCCAGAAGTTAAAAGCACCATATCCAAAAACATTCCATTTATATTCCCTGAGCTCTGCTTCGATTAGATTAGATTCAGCTTTATTGTCATTGTGCGGAGTAGAAGGCCAGAGACAGTGAATACAGTGAAAAAAAAAAAAAAAAAATGCAAGGGTTTATTTGCACCAGAAATCAAACCAAGTCATTCAGTTTTTGTCTTGATCGTATCCTTCTTCTCTTTGATGATTTATACACTTGTTTCGCAGAAACGACCTCTGAATGACTGACTAACCCTTCACATGTACTGAATGACATCATTCGGTGTAACACACTTTAAAGGTTTTGTGTGTGTGTGTGTGTGTGTTTGTTGCCATTATGAACTAATGAGCTCATGCTTATGACATCACAACCATGAAGATTCGTGATTTCCTATTAGTTTAGTTGATTAAATGTGTTTTAGTGCATTGAAGTATTTTGTTTCGGAGAGAACAAAAAACCTGGATTTATAAACGATATATATAATGCTGTAGTTAAAAATAAAATTAAAATCTTAAAATTAAAGGCATTGATGGATCCATGAGGAACATTTAACAGCCATAGAATCTTTCTATTGATCAAAAGGTTCTTTAGAATATTAAAAAGTTCTTTATATTAAGAAAAAATGGTTCTTTTAAGATCTGTTTAAAGAAAGATTTTTTGTTGAACCAAAAATCACTGCAAAAACATCCTTTAGGAACCATTATTTTTAACAATGTTTGTAAATAATATTATATTTTAAGTAAACAAAGGCAATAGTAAAGATGCAGAATAAAATAATTCTGCAGTCTTAATTCAGTGATATAATGCAGGGGCCCAAAAAAGTTTTTTTGATTGTTGTAGTGAAGTGCCATGGCAGCACTGATCTCCTGGTGTGTTGGGTGTGTGTGTGTGTGTGTGTGTGTGTGTGTGTGTAAGTGGTACGGCCTGGTCCGGCCCAGCCAAAGCATTGCCAGAGTGAGCTTCCTCCTCACCACGTAACGCCGAGAAGAAAGTCGAGGAGACTCGCGGAGGAGGATCGGAGAGACTCAATCGGTGCTGGTGGAAGTGTTTCGGTGCTGAGGAAATAGGACGAGATAACGAAAGCCACGTCAACCGTCGCTTGCCGAGCCCACTTACACCGGCCCGACAGACCACACGGGTAAACAGACCCTGACTCACCGAACTAACCACCGCACCGCCCGACAGGACACCCGGGTACACCCTGACTAACACTAACAACCCACTGACGACCGCCCGCCAGGACACACTGGTAACCATACCCAAAAAAAAAAAAACAAAAAAAAACGAAAAAACAAAAAAAAAAAAAAAAAAAAAAAAAAAAAAAAAAAAACAAAAAAAAAAAAAAAAAAAAAAAAAAAAAAAAGAAAAAAAAAAAAAAAAAAAAAAAAAAACAAAAAAAAAAAAAAAAAAAAAAAAAAAAAAAACACAAAAAAAAAACAAAAAAAAAAAAAAAAAAAAAAAAAAAAAAAAAAAAAAAAAAAAAAAAAAAAAAAAAAAAAAAAAAAAAAAAAAAAAAAAAAAAAAAAAAAAAAAAAAAAGAAAAAAAAAAACAAAAAAAAAAAAAAAAAAAAAAAAAAAAAAAAAAAAAAAAACAAAAAAAAAAAAAAAAAAAAAAAAAAAAAAAAAAAAAAAAAAAAAAAAAAAAAAAAAAAACAAAAAAAAAAAAAAAAAAAAAAAAAACAAAAAAAAAAAAAAAAAAAAAAAAAAAAAAAAAAAAAAACAAAAAAAAAAAAAAAAAAAAAAAAAAAAAAAAAAAAAAAAAAAAAAAAACAAAAAAAAAAAAAAAAAAAAAAAAAAAAAAAAAAAAAAAAAAATAATAACACTAACTAATGAGAGGCCATGTGAGTCATGTCAAGTGTCATCATGAGTGAAATCGAGAATCCAGATGAGTTTGAAAGGCATGCTCGAATACTACTATAATGTACCTATAACTGGAGATTACACCCTGCTGTTGTGGTGTGGCAGCACAATGTGACACAGTCTGGCAAGGACGAGTGTTTCCTCAGTGACAGCAGTTCCTCCTTGTTCTGTGCCACTCGCTGGAGCGGTTTGGCTCAATTTGTCTCCTCAATCCGCAAGGCCTCTGAGACCAAACAACAGACCATGTCAGTTTGTCCCTCAGACAGCTAAACGGCCTTCATTTCTGACACTCATACTTAGGAAAACAACTTATTTTGAGACATTCTGAACATTAGTTGTCTTTATGTAAACAAGGACAGATGTTTCAGGACCTTGTAGGCGGCCGGTTTACCACACAGAAACGGTTTTCTAGTCCCAAAACCGGGCAAAAAATACTTTGTTATGTGTTTTGTCTGTTGTTTCTACGACATGTGCGTTTTTTGGGGATGAAAACGAGACTTCCACCAAATGTGCCGGGAATCGTTGCAAAATAGTGCAAGGCATCCGCGTTGGCATTATTGGTATGTGAGACCTGATACTTTATTGTACGTGTCTGATCTTTCAATTGGCAATGGCACTCCGCCGAAAAAAAAAATACTAATCATTTTTTTACCCACATGGCGGGTATTTATGGTACCCCCCCCTGCCTTGTTGCCCTGACTACACCAGAGTTTGCCTAATGCTCTCCCTCTTCAGCCAAACGTGTGGATTTTGATTTTCACCACATATGTTTAGATGTACACAACCCAACAGTGAGACTAGTTTCGGATGGTACATAACTGACACTGAAGCTTCAAAGCCGCGCTATCGCGGGCAAGCAGCGCATTGCTCTCCCCGGATTCAAGCTCTTGCCGGAGGCCGACTTGCATTGTTTCAGGATATCACTATTGTGCCATCAGACCGCACAATGAAGCCTCTATATCTGGTCCACACCTCCCCACGTGCGCGTGTAGGCCAATGTTCGAAAACCCCAGATCCTTTACTTAAGAGTAAGGTTCATTCATATCTTATTTATCTCATATTACACTTTTTAAAACCAGCCATTAAAAGTGATTTGAAGAATAAAAAACTATTTCAGAAAAACAAATATTATTCTGGCCATTCTGTGTACATTATTCTGTGTTCAGATTATATCATATTGTATACATACTTCGGCATTAAGGCCACAGTTTTAAGGGTAAATTTTCCATAGAGAGAGATCTTAAACCAAATTCCACACACCACACACTCAGGCCAATTTTCAAAGAGTTTGGTGCTGATATTTTTTATGATTTGTTGCCTATTTTTAAACCATTCTTCCGCGATCAGCTTTGAAATTGTTCCCGAAACAGTCAGAGGAAAGCCTCAGTGCTTCCCGAGGCTTCATTTGTCTTCCTTCTATCACTAGTGAGCGTTGGTTCCGACGGAATTTAATTAATCACACATATAAGGTCACTTTCCCTTATCATTCGGCTATGCTTTATAATAGGTGACAGCGCTCTTACCACAACTTACTGGCCTGGCGTGTAAGTAATTACAGCGTTTCTTGCTCCTGTTCAAGGATATGTGAAAACCGCGACCTATCGTTTTTGAAAAAATGCTGTTGTGTTTATACCATGTTAAACTTTTAAAACTTGGAAAAACTTTGAAATTTTTGACTACATCGTTTTGTCCGTGTAAAACGTAGGCCTTATAAATCAAAAAACACGAGCGTGTGCTGCCAAGGTTATTTTTTTGGAACAATGTTACCGACCGTGAAAAAATAAGTGCACTTTAGCATACTTTTAAAATGAGTTCTTGAAGAAAAAAATATATACTTAAGTGTGAATTGATTGTAATGTTTTTGGAATTTGTTAATTGCAATTAAATAAAAAGAGTAATATAGCTAAAACTAATTTAGTTGCTGGTGTGACAGCCTAATGGGCAGTGTGCCAACATATAATGCCATTGCGTTATGGGCGTCCTGAGTTTGAATCCCAGCTCAATGACCTTTCCTGATCCCACCTCAAGTCCGTTTATACACTTGTCCTATCAATAAAAGGCAAAAAAGCCAAAAATAAATCTTTAAAAAAATGAATTAGTGACCTAAGAGGGTGTTAAGTAGGACTTAAGTACTCTTTATTTATAATGTGTATAACAATTTACATAAATCTATGTTTTTATATCAATTAAAAAGTTAAACATGTGGAATATTGTATTTAAATGTATTTGTAATTACATATTTGTAATGATGAAGTTGCAATTTAATACATTTAAAATATATTGACTTTAAATATAAAATTGAATAACATTACAGTTAAAATGATATAATAAAGTATTTGAGATGCCTTTTAATATATCAAAATGTTCATTTATTTAATGCATGACAAAGATTAAATCAATGATGTAAAAAGTACAGTAAAAGTTTTAATTGGAGCATGTTAAGAAACAGTCATTAAAGTGTCTCTCTTTAAATCACTTAAGTGATTATCCCCTTGTAATTTAAATTAATCAATGATATTACCAGCCAGTACAGTTTAAAAAATATATACTTTTAATATTTGATGTACACTACAAGTGCACATTTAATACAGTTAAGTGCACTTCTTTTTCACAAGAGACCCAGAATGTCCTCTATTTCTTCCTTATGAAAAGTCACCAACTAAATTAACCAAGATTCATTAGCAGCAAGCTCGACATTCGTCATGCCTTTATTAGTTTACGTGAAAGTTCTGCTGAGGTCTTTGTGATTCTCAGTACAGGAGTTGAGTTTAACCATACTTCAGCATCATTCTGAGACCGACTCATAATATGACTTCATTTTCTCTCCTTCTGGAGCCAAACAGAAGAACCGCAGTCTGGATGGGAGTCACACAGTGGGATTTAAATTTAATAATACTGCGCTGAGTTTAGCCAACAAGCTCCCATTAAAGACCTCCACTTCGCCCAGGACGCCTACAGCACATTACTAACTGCTATAGACCTTAGAGGAGACGCCATGTTTAATTTTTACACAAATGTTCTACTATGTTAAGGTCATACATTATGTCTAATAAAAAGATTGTTTTTTCTTTCTTTCCTTCCCCCCCTTTTTTTCCCCCCCTTTCCTTCCCTTCTTTCTCCTCCCTTTTTCCTTCTTTTCTTTCCTCTCCTTCCCCTCCCCCTTCCTTTCTTTCCCTCTTTTCCTCCTCCTCCTTCTCTTCCCTTCCCTCTTCCCCCCTTTCCCTTCCTTCTTTTTTCCTCTTTTCCTTTTCCTTTTTTTCCCTTTCCTTTTTATCCCTTCTTTTCCCCTTTTTTTCTCCTTTGCTTTTCCTTCCTTTTTCCTTTCCCTTCTTTTTTTTCTCCTTCTTCCTTTTTTTTTTCCTCCCCCCTTCTCCCTCCCTTCCCCTTCCTTCCCCCCCTCTCTTCCTTCTTTTCTTCGCTTCCTCCCTTTCCTTCTTTTTCTTTTTCCTTTTTTTTTTCCTTTTCTTTCCCCCCTTTTTCCTCTCCCCCTTTTCCCCCCCCCTTCCCCCTTCCCCCTCCTCTTCCCTCCCCCCTTCCTCTCTTCCTCCCCCCCCCCTTTCCTTGTGTTTTTCTTTTTTGTTTTTTTTTGTGTGTATTTTTGTGCCTATCTCACAATAGTTTGGTGACACATTATAGTAAAATACAGTATTTTTATCTAATATACTTAATGGTAATTTTTATTCGTTCCCTATAATATACACTTATTGTTGCCAACAAAATCTATGTAAATTCATTTGCCGGTCCGCCTTTTATGTCACTAATTATATACTTTTCATATGTTTCATGTCTTTTCACGTTGAGGTTGTACTATGGTTTTCCGTTTTAAATATTCAATAGATAAGAACACCATGCATAATTACGGCTGTGTTGTCGACCACCCCATAACATCCTCCCCCCGCTCACCCGGCGTGTGATCTCGAACTCATCGATACCCGAATTGCTTTTGGGGTGAACTACCCTTTAAGAGTCAAGTTAACTGTCCCTCCACATGTTGTGTCACCCCCAAATTACTTTCCTGTTTTTGGTCCATTTACCCCATGTTTACCCACGGTTGCATACTGATTAACCCTCTGGCTTGTTTATTGCCCATTCTAGTCTTCTTTTACCAGAGAGCCTGTTCCTCCCTCACAGTCTCTTTTCATAGCACTGTGAAGCAAAAAACTAGCCCAAACTTAATCAGATTGTGCCTTTGGTCACATGCCCACCGAGATGCCTGCCGTTTCTAAACATTACAAATTGATGTGTCACAAACAGCCGACAACAACCCAGTATGAGGAGCCTAATGTACGCAACCTTCCCAAAACCATCCCTGTGTGTACATTTAGATATGATATGGTGACTTATCTTTCTTCCTCCCTTCTCAAACATATTTTTTTTTGATATTTTGATGTCATAGCTTATCTTCCCTATGTATTCCGGAACCTTGGCTGTCTTCTATAGAGGAAGGTAAGGAGGTAGGAGTGAGAAGCGCTGCAGACAGATGAGCCTAGGAATAGGAAAAAAAGAGAGCAGTCTCTCTTGTCTGATGGAGGGCTTCTAAGACCTTCAAGGGGCCACTAGGACTCTGCACTACACAAGTGGTGTGTGTGGTTGTGTGTGCTGTGTGTGTGTGGTGTCATATCACAGGCCCCCACATGAGAATGGAGGGGTATCAGAACAAAGAAATACTCTGCTCTCACAAATGTTGGCATGTGGAAATACCCTTCACTCAAAGAAACCTTCTGTCTCCTTATGTCCTCCGGCGGTATCTCTCAGATCAAAACAGGGCCTATATTCAGGAGCAAAGTCAAAGACTGAGGACATCATATACCAACTTTGTAAATTCAACAGTTCAATGTTATTAGAAACTACCAAAACAGAAAATATTCTCTGTGTCATAATATTAAATCAGTAAGGGGAGCTAAAACCCCCTTCCAATTGTGGTCCAATCACTGGAGGAAAGGCTTCTGTGGCTTTTATAAAAAACGCAATGTGTATAAATCACACATTTATGTTACCATTAACCAAAGTTAATTATTCTTGATGTGGTCAAACAAGGCTCTTTTATAATAAACTGCAAATGTGACGCATCAACAAGATTTCAGCGTCAGAACTATTCAGTTTTAGATACTGTAATCTTTTGCGTCATCTTTTAGGAAACTCTTACAGTCGTAGCAAAAAACACACGATAATTCTAAGGCTAAATGTCAAAAAAAAAAAATTCTTTCAAGTTTAAAGCCAGATTTTTTTGCTCCTAAGTGAAAGCTGTAGAAACCAGACCATTAATTTTCCTCAACAAAATAAATATCTAAATAGAAAAATGTATTTCTTAGTTTCTGCATGTTCTAGTGAGTGATAGAATCATTTGTTTCAAATCAAGAAACAGGTTTGGTTTGCCTGATAATATTATAATAATATCACTTTTCTGTCTCTTAGAAATGCACATTTGATAGTAGCATGAGTTAGGATGCAGAGGTACATTTTTCTTCATTATCAAAATCAGTAACATCTTTAAAAATTGTAGCAAACTCAGTTTTATATGGTTAAATTTATTCTTACCTAGGTGTTTTTTTTTTTTATTAAGCATTGGTCTCCCATAGTAGCATACATTTAAATCATGATAAACACAGTTAAAACCACACATACAGCACCTCAATACCATGGTAAAAATTAAATAACTTTACATCTTTAAAAAATAAAGGTGGCCTTCACGATGCCTTAGAAGAACCTTTTTTGTCTAAATGGTTACATAAAGAACCTTTAACATCTGAAGAATCTTTCTGTTTCACAGAAGGTTCTTTGTGGTGAAAGAAGGTTTTTCAGATTATAAAAAGGTAAGAAAGAGCTGGTTCTTTAAAGAACCTTTGACTGATAGGTTCTTTGTGGAACCAAAAATGGTTATTCTATGGCATCGCTTGAAGAACCTTTTGAAGCACCGTTATTTTTAAGAGTGTTAAAAATCACAGTAGTCTACAAAACATTCAGGTATAAATGCACACATGTTATAGCTTAATCACAAATACATACTATAACTATATACCATTACTCCTGTAATAAAACTCAGTGTGAATATCCCAAATTTCTGCCACAATACCATGGTGCAGTGAGTGTGTACTACAGTAAATCCATGGTAAATGATGGCGATGTGTAGATTAAAAAGCCTTCTGACTGTATCGTTACGCACTGTGTTTCTCCTGTTGGGCTTTAACTAGATAAATCACCACGTATTTGTGTTCATCGCTGAATTCAAAAGCGGGTTCCACACTGGATATCAGCAGCGCTGTTTAGTGCTCGCGTGACCGAGTAAACACATCTGCTCTAGTGAGCTCGCGCCGCGCTGCTGTTTGAACTTTGATCCGAGCGGATAAATGGTCCGAGTGGCACGATTCAAATGAGTTTCGTTCTGCTTTTGGCGCATAAA